>MJUU01012011.1:45080-77078 GCA_002080025.1 Modiolus philippinarum | reverse complement strand
TGTAACATACTGGTTGGATAAAGGGACACGACGTCCACATTTAACAAGAAATCAGTTACATCATCATACTTTACGTTTTCTTTTCCGAACTGATCAGATTCAAACTCAGTCTTGCTCTTGTAGCACCGTCCACCGTAAATACTCTTTCTGATATTTGTTTCTACCTCTGTTGAATCAGATATGTCAACCACAACTCCGTCAGGTATATAATCTTTCCAGATGTCGAATCCTAGAGAACTAGTGGAGATGAAGTTAGTGATGTCTCTACAAAAATCTTTGTAACACTGGTTGTTTAATTTATTAGATAACTCTCGTAGACCAAGTACATCAGACTGTAGATAAACAAGGCACTCATTTCTCATACTATCAGACATATCTTCCCAGCGTTTCGATTGACTGTGATCAAATTCTCCTTTTTGTACTTTGCAACCAAAATCAGACAATGCCTGACTAAAAGAACTACCTATGTGTTTCATCAGATTGAAACATCGTATTCTATCTTTTTGTAACCCGATTATGCTTCCGTTATTCATGATAAATTCTTCCGGAGCTAATCCCAGTTTATTCATACTCTTAAACAAGAAGTAGTGATCAAAGTTACTCCCGTTATATGCGTTAACAATAAAATCATCAGTGCCTACGGCAGTTTTGCTCAACAAATATCGTACAAAATTGTCGACGCAATCATCACCAGCGTAGTAACAAAAATCACTATCTTTATCTCAAGAATGTAAGGTGTATGAACCTTGTGTCCGTCGACAATTTTTGTGTAAGATTATATATCATAGTGAATTATGTTGGGGTTTAACTCTTTGCTCTTTGTTGTTCTTTGGATCAAACACCTACCCTTTTTCTTTATTAATACATAATAATAACCAGCCGTGTTATGGTTACACTGGTGTTTTTTTCTTATATCGAGTACCACAACGGGAACAAACAACCGAGCAAGTATGCTTTTCGCCGAAATAAATAGAACAACAAGACGAACACTTCTTCTTTTCTTGTTCGATAATAAGACTGTAATGTCCCTTAGCTAGTTCTATAGAAGTGAGATACTCTTTACCGTAATGCTCTTTTGTCTCTTCACAGAATAAACCGAGGGTAACTGATACCTTTTTATTATATCCCACGCTACTGGCACCGGCACGGGTGTTTTAGGAGCCAACCCATATCCTCTTCGTATCTGATCACAGACAGTGATTGTAGGATTAAAATCTGGTTTGAGTGCCTGCGGCAGTTGTTTTAAACATCGAAAGAAACAGTAATTATTAGTTGAAAATAGGCGTTTCCTTTTAACCCCATCTGTTATTGTTTCCGAATAATTATGGTCCCAACATCCACCACTGGGTGGTTTTACCACTTTTATTCTAATTCTTATGATTTCGTGTACATAATCCTCATTCGGAGGTAAAGAAAGGTCTACGTATTGTTGATAAAGTGATACAAAGTCAGTAAACTCTCTTATAAGAAACGAGTTCATACTCTTGGTGGTATTGCATTTGTAACTTGGTGTACTACCAGTATAGACAAATTTTACTAGTACATCAGCGCTATTAGTAAACCCGTCTGAAACGGCGTGATCCGGTCTTTCTTTTATTAACTCTGATATGACCTCTACCTCATCACTAGTTAATTCTTCTCGAGGACGACTAATAGTATACGTTCTAATTCCGTTTTTTTCGTTGTAATTCATTTTGAATGACTTTTTTATTCTATAAATCATTCACTTTTAAATGATTTTTTATTCTTTAAATAAAATGATTTTTTTATTAGGTAACTTTTTTATTCTACAACTCTCTTACGATGAGCCGCAGAGTTAATATGATATTTTTTGGCAGAAATACAAAGGAGTTTATTACACACCTCACAATAAAATTTGTGGAAAGCGTAATATTTTTTTTATGTTCATTGTGGGCTTGTTTTTTTTTTCGACATCTGTCTCATATAATAGTTTTCTTCTTCCCATTTTTATAGTATGATTTTTATCTACAATAGGCGATTAATTCTTGCTTTTATACCCTTACCCAACAGTTGACCAATTTTTGATGCGGCGCTGTCGTTGGAATATTTTTTTATTTCTTTAATCAATGCACCTGGTTTTGTCGAAGCACATATTCACTTGGTTTTGTCGGTGTTACTGGTACACTTGGTTTTGCGGTTGGTGCTATTTTATCTGCTACATACTCTCCCACTTTTTCACCAAGTTTTTTTCTCCCAGTTTCTAATGCTGCAACGGCGGATTTCTTTATCGTCTCTTTTGCCGGTTGCTTAGCAGCAGTGCCTACGGCGTTGCTGAATATGCTGTCGAATAGTCCACCACCTATTTGTTCCCTCGTTACTGGGTCAACAAAAATGTATGTTCCTAACTCCTTACTATATACTTTTCTCATTTTTTCTTACCGTTTATATTTCTCTCAGAATAAAAGTAAAACTGGTGTCAACACCATTCAGGTCTATATTTCTGCCGTCTGCGTCGGTCACCCAAACACGAATCGAGTCAATCCTTGTCTTGTTTACTCTCGAATATCCTATACGATATGGTCTCTCTCGGAACGGGTAACTACGAGTTAGATTTGCAGTACTAAACACGTAGATTACGTCACCCGACTTACCGTCTACAACGGAACTAGTGATCAAATCACAATGAACATAAATACTATCTATCCCGTTAGTGATGTTAGGCAATTTACTACCGTATTCTGTTTGGTTCACTATTTTCTTGTCGAATCCGATTAACTCAGCAAAGTTACCGTCTCTCAAGTTTAGTACCGCACCTTCCTTTAGTGTAATTAACACCTTAAAGCTCGTTAGATCAAAGTTTAGTTTTATTGGACTTCTTCGACTTTGTCGTTTACCGATAGAAATTCTGCTATATAAGAGAACATGTCCCCGTAGCTGTAGTTACCATCAGCAAATGTCAATTCCTTGAATGTTTTATCAGGGTCAAAGACACTCTTAGAATCAAGACTATACTTTATTTTCTTGTTACCATAGAACTCAGAAATATTATACCAACTGTAAGTCGTACTATTTATCTGAGACAAACCAAATACATACTGTTTGTTTTTATCTAGTACCAAGGGTTGTTCAAACTGGGTCTCAAAATTAGAAGGGGTTCCTTTACCGGCATAACTAGAAAGTGTTATCTTTTGTTCCATTTTTTATTACTCAAAATATTTTCTATAAATCGCTTTATGCTGTTCTTCCGTTATATCCTTATTTGAGAGAAGAGTGTCTAGAATGCTTATACCCTCGTTTATTATCTCGTCGTTGCTGTTACCAGCCTCGATACCAGCAATAAGAAGCTCTAACCGATCTACTAGCTTTGTTGGGTCATAACACAAAATATTCTTGTATTTACCACTCGACTTTACTAGGGGATGTTGCGACAGCGTAACTAGTTTTCTAAATGTCCGCTTTGCAGAATCAGAATACGCTTTTTGGGGGGATTGTACCTCTTTGTCACTAGGTCGACGAAGTCATCATCCACCCTGGTGTTGATTACTTGTTGTCCTTTATTGTCTAGTCCGTACAACCTATCATATTCGAGAAGCTGTTCCAAATCCAGCAGTAGATCAGAAAAGGAGCCGGTAGTATCTATTTTGTATGACCCCTTAGTGCCTACGGCAGACGCTAAACCGCTACCAGTTTTTTCCCCTGCAATTTCTGATTAATTTTTATTTTTGTTCTGGAGATATTTGATATCTTGTGGAAATTCCGCCCCGGATTTCATTTGTCCCAGCTTCACATTCATACCCTTTGCCCTACTGATCTTGGCTTCGTTACTCAGGTCAGCGCTATCTAGTTGTTCCTCGGCGTCATACTTACTGATATTCACACCACCTGGTGGCATTTCGACTATCTGCGGTCCCGCCTGCGCCTGCAGTTCCTCCGGTTCCTCCGGTTCCTCTATCGCGAGTGGCACCGCAATATCCATAATATAAGGCACGGGTACTGCCGCAGGCACTAGTTGACCAACTTGTGGTGTTATCCTTGTTTCTGGTATTTTTTCTTTTGCTTTTGTTACTGGTCCAAAGAATTCCTCGAGTTTATCCGACCGTACACTTTTTCTTATTCTTTCTTCTTCCTTCTTCATTTTGAAGTCCTGTACCGCTTTCTCTGCTTTTGACTTCTTTTGAGCTAAATCCTTTAGTTCGTTTAACATTTTTATCTTCCTAATATAAAAAGTAAACATGGGTATATTTAATGAAATATCTCAGACGGTGTCAGGAGGTGCATCAACTGAGACTAATTTTGATATAGTGCTAAGTAAGTATGCAAGGCTCAGTTAGATAGATATTTCCGTAAAGGACAAGACTTAGATATGGGTGGGTATAAAATCACATGTCTTTCATCCGGTTCCGGCAACAACCACGTAGCAACAATAAAGCAAATAAGCGATACTTTCTTTCCTGCGGTAGCGCGTAAAGACCTGGACATGAATAAGAAGTATATTAGGGGACTCGAGACCGACTTAGATGACCCAACCTGTGCGGTAAACAAGAAATCGCTGCAGCAGAAAATAGACACACAGAAACGGAACTTTAGAGCGGAGTTTGCTAGTAAGGCTTTTGTTGCTGCAAGTGAACGAGAACTAAGAAAAGACTTGCACAGACAGTTTCTAAGACCAATTCACCTATCACAACTTGAGAAAAAAATAAGTGCTGTTTATACTAAGACTGAGGTAGACGCCAAGCTAGACCCTGTTTATACTAAGACTGAGGTAGACGCTAAGCTAGACCCTGTTTATACTAAGACTGAGGTAGACACTAAGCTAGACCCTGTTTATACTAAGACTGAGGTAGACGCCAAGCTAGCCGATTATGAGGGTTATACAAAAAATGAAATAGATACTAAAATTCAGGATAACAAGAGAGAATTCTGATAATCTTTTCTATTCTGTATGTCTCTTGGTCTGTCTTTTGGAGTTCTTGTTCGTAGAAGCTTCCTTCTATTGGCTGGTTATTCAAGTCCGTGATCTTGTAAGTTATTGGTTCTGTGTACTGGATCGTCGAAATAGTAAATACCTCTTCGGTCCAGTTGGGTGTATAACCCTTTTCAAACGTGCCTTTCTTTTTAGATATTTTGACCTTGTTGTCTAGTTTGAATTTTGGTTTAGTCTTAGTTTTCTTCGTATCTGAGTAAACGGAGGATTTGCTTGCTTCTACTGGTTTCATTTTTATTGTCGAGTGCTTCGTGTTATTGTACTGCTCTACTAATTGTGGAAGTACTGAGATATAATTGTAGGTGTTATTGGCAGAAAAGTAGCGAAACATCTTACCTTTGAGTGTGCGATTGAAGCGCTCTATTACTGCAGCCTTTCCGTGATTGAAAGTGTGATACATTCTTATTTTGTAGTTTTCTAGGAGTTTCTTAAACGTCTGGTTGTAAAACTCTGATCCCTGATCGACCCATAGTAATTCTGGATTTCTTCCCTCTTTTAGTATGCTCTCGAATCCAATAGCCACTTCTTGTCCTGTCTTTGATTTTAGTGGAACGCTCCAAGCGTATTTGCTGAATACGTCAATCACATTTAGTAAGTATTTGTACCCCTTGTTATCTCTGGAATAAGCTTGCATGTCTACGAGATCTGCACTCCAGGTGTCATCGACATGTGATACTCTTACTTGTCTGAGAGGGAACTTTCTTCTTGCTTGCTTATGTAGTTCTTCTGCTAGTTTGTCTGTCCACTTTATTTTCTCCTTTTTTTTAACACCGAGTCCCAGTTTGCTCCTATTACACCCTGAACTATCTTTTTGTTTACAGCTTCACCGACTGATGATGATTTTACTTGTTTTAGGTCAGACATCATCTTCTTGTCACATTTCCGTTTGTCGTGCTGCGCATCATAACAAAGATCATGACTCCTACAAACCCTATCTAATTTGTTCTTGGTGGGTAAGTCTAGTGAATTATAAGGCCCACAGTAATTCGTTCCTGGGAGAGTAATTCCGCCCTTCGGTACCATAGGTTTGATGGCCTTGTGTATATCAAGTTTACCGCCTGCGGTGGTTCCACGCACAAACTTGGTTTTCGTGATTTTGCAGCTGGAACACGTGCTGTATTCTATGAAGTTACCGTTGGATAATTGTACGACCCTTGGAGAAAGAGACTCCGTGATTTTTTTTCTTTTACGCAGTAGCTCATTTTTTGAAGTACTCTTTTAATAGTATTTCATTTTTTATCGTATCCGTCGGACTGCCGCGGGCACTAAGGTCTTTGTACATTATATCGTAGATGTCTTTCTCTTGTGCTTCTCGTAGAAAAAATAGACAGAAGTAGCCACATAGAACACTTAGTTTGTGTTGTTACTGGGTTGTGTTACGTCTGTATTTACCCTTCATATAGTCAATAAATTCTTTTGGTGGTGAAAGACCATAACTATCAAAGTAAATATTTCTTTTGTCACGGAAGTCCCAACACACCCAATGCGTGCCGGTGCCACTTTTATCGTCCAAATTAAGGACGCCGCGCTCATTCTTGTTTCGTTTTAGTGGTAGATTGTCCCTACTATAAACCCCCCTGAAAGAGGTAATACGTAGTTTATCAACCCAGTCTAAATATCAAAGTTAGTTAGCGGTTCAAGCGTCTGCCGTAGGCACTTTTTTTGCATGACGTAGGGTCTGCGTATGCTGTCTACTTGTAGTCCTTTGCCCGGGCGTTCGACTTGTAGTCCTTTCCCCATTAGGCTGGCCAGCAATGGCACTGCTAAACTGGCTAACATACCAAGGAATCCACCGGTCTGTTGTCTTTTTGTGATTCTAAGACCAGTTCCTGTTTTCTGTTTGTGTGCTGTTTCTAATTGTTCTTTCAGTGTTTTTGTTAGGTGGTCAACGTAGGGTTTGTGTAAAAGTGTGGTTATTTTATTGTGTGGTACGTCTGCTGTTAAAACGCTACCAAACACCTTTTTCACCCCGATTTCAGCTAGAGCAGAGGCCGCTCCGATGCCAAGGGCAGGTAATAGTTTGGATGCCACTGTCTTTGTGACCGGAAGTGCAAGTTTAGCAAGTGCTCCAAGAAAACCTCCGTTTTGTGATTGTTTTGTCATTTGTGTCTTTGAAATTCTTATATGAACCCCAGTACCAGAGGCCTTTGCTTTCTGTATTTTATTTATTTGTGTTTGAGTTAGCGCCATAGGAAAGTCCCCTGTTAATTGGTTGTTTGTTAGTCTTAATGTTAAACAAGATGTGTTTTTGTATGCTTTAGCTAAATTCTTTCTCTGACCTTCGGATAAACCAAGACTATAGTTAACGTATTTACTCATTTTTTAATACCTTAGATAATTACTGTATCATTTCCAATTGTGTCTAAAATTATATCTTCTTCGTTCAGTACAAGGGCAAAGATTCGGTAGGCAGCGGCTGGAGCCTGATTCAGTCTGTAATGTAACGTCAAAGATGTGTTCTCCATACTCACCGATTCGTTTGCGTAAGTCAAATCAAAATAGATTAATCCATACAAGGAGCCGAAGTTGCTAAGGGTAAGCATGTTCCCTGTGTCATAGTCGTTGCTTGCATTGGGTTTAAAATTACAGGTATCTCTGCAGATTCTGCTGATTTGATTCGAACTATATCCTGTTTCCGGGTAAAAGATACTAGAACCAACTTCTAATCTGGCTGTCAGGAGGGTACAATTTGTGTTTGCTGCATTTACTTTGAAAGTGTCGAGTAACAGAGGATTTCGGAGTTGGTCGTTGTGTTTTCCATTTCTTTATAAGAACACAATTACGTGTTTCGGGTGTTTTATTCCTGTTGTAATACGAAACGACCCTTCAACAGATTGACTCGAGGTATTAGTGTGAATGGATTCTCTTAAGTATGTCCATCGTCTTGGTTTCATGTAATTTTGAAGTACATTTGTTAAACCAACAGAATTTAATTTTAGTCTAGGAATCCAAAGTTCAAAATGTGTAATTGCAACTCTTCCATCATCAGCGCCATCAGCCTTGTATAATAAATAATCGTCGTTGTTTATTGTTACCGTTATTCCCATTTGTGCTGGGGGTAAAAGATTTTGTTCCAACGAGGCAAAGAAAGAAAATCTATTTAATGGTATTTCCGCCGTTACTTCTTTTCTTGCATTAGTTAACGTTGTTCTTGAAGAAAACCCTTTATTATCAGCAGTAGTTGCATCAGTATCAGGGTAAATAAAGCTGTTTTTGCCTACACTACTCACATATCCGTCTGAAAACGTAAGCAATGATTTGACGTGATTTGCTAGAGATAAATTATTACAGTCGTAAACTGTTTTTCCGTTTTGGTGGACTGTCATTTGTTTAAAAAAAATTTGTTACGTCTGAAATAACGGATATTGTGTCGTTGTCCGGCGCTGCTCCGTCAGCTAGTTTGTCTACTTTAAACTTAATTAAAAAATACCCATTATACCAATCATAAAACGAAGCCCTATCGTTTATACTAAATTTGTAGTCCGTTTTGACTTGTGCTTGTCCATTTTGTGGAGACACTATAGGAGTGTCTAGTAAAAAGTTACAATACTCATATCTATCGCAAAACTGTGTTCCTCTAAACATTTCTTATAACTGGATTATTATTTTTCTTTCTTATATAAAAATATGCCAGAGTTTATAATTTATGCCTTAAACAGGTTAAAACGGAGTATTGAGCGTTGGAAAAAGAGTAAAACCTATAAGATTTTTGTTTTTCTCTGAGATGTTTATAACAGAGTCACAAGCATTGTAGAAAAAAATGTGAGTAATAAACTTTTGTCCGTTGTAGAAAACAAACGAGTTTAGGTTAGTTTCGACCGTTAGAAAAAAATAAATCTTACACGCTTGTTTTTTTTCTATAGTCCCGTCATAAATACCGACAAGAACCGACAAAAACCACCAAGAAACCGACAAGAAGTCTGGAACCGACAAGAATAATAAAATAAAGCCAAGAAATGCATAGTATGATCTAGCTAGTGATAAAATGATATATTTTATGCAAAACATCACATCGGCAAGAACCGTCAAGAAATTAAAATTACCGACAAGAGGATAAAATTACCGACAAGAATGATAAGAACATCAAGAAGTAATATATTATTGCCGACAACAAGGTGAAAATAATAAAATAAAGTATACAAATGTATAGTATGACACATATGATGCTGTAACGGGATATAAGGGGATGCATAAAAATCATAAAATCCATAAAAATCATTAGTTCAACAATTACCTGCTCTCTGCGTACCTACAAGAAGCGCGAAACTGGCGGCAAAATGAAAGAGATCTCTTATGAATATGAAAGAAAATGCTGTAAAAATTGTGAAAAAACTCACTCAAATAGAAATGTTAGAAGCGTAAGACTGACTGGAATTTAATTAATAAAAGTCTGAATAAGATAAAAAAAAACACACACACACAGAGCAAATAGTCCTAAGTGACATATACACAAAAATAAAAGATGCAATATTTAAACAAAATATAAGTGACAAATCTTTTTGAAAGAATATGTAGTTTCAAGAATATTGTACCGAACCGACAAGAATCACAATTTTGACAAACAACATAACCAAAAACAAAACAAAAAACACAAACAAAAAAAACAACAACAAAAAACAAAGCTTCACTTCAGCAAATAGTGCAGAACTTGAATAATATATTTACACACAATAACCATATACTAGAACCGACAGTAAGGGGATACCGACAAGAAAATCGGTATCGCAAGAATGATAGGTTTTATACGTGTAATTGGTTCAATTGTTATCCTTAATAACTTGCACGCTTACAGGGTCGTAAATCTGTCATAAAATCTGAAATTGACGATTACCATTTTTAATTATTTGATACAATCAAATTGCAATCAAATTGTAATTGAAGGATAATTACCTTTTATTGCTAAATTTAAAAACAACACAGTCTAAAGGATTAATTGTTAATAAAATACTTATAGTTACTTTTTATTTAAATAAACACTGACACGTGTGAAGCCATTCAAGTCAATTATCAATCAAGAAACTGGCTTTATTGTCTTAAAAATACGGTAGTTTTACCCTACAAACAAGCTGAAATAAACATCCACATCTTCAAAGAGTTGAAAGTGTACTTAACAATACGTTCAAAAGAAAGGGAAGTGTTTGTTAAAAGTTGAGCCTTTTACGGGTATGGTTTCTTGTGCGCTCCTATATAACGTTGTTTACAGAAAACCTCTTCGATTCTCGCTAAGTACGATATACTGTACACAGGCTTGAATCTTTATCTATATATTAGCTTGTCTTATAAGGTTGAAAACTGCGCGGTATTCAACCAAAACCCTTAGGAACAGGGTATTTACAGTGCTAACTAGAAAACACGAGGGGACTTTTAAATATAAGTGGATGATATAAATCGGATAATGGTTTTTATGAAATAAAAACGATACGCTAGGCTATGGAATAGCCTTGGATAGAAAAATGCGTGTTTGATTGACAAGGGTGTGGTGGCTGGGAATTGCTATTTTGCGTGTCGCATGTTGCATGTTGCTATTTTGCGTGTCGCATGTTGCATGTTGCGTGTTGCATGTTGCGTGTTGCATTTTGCGTGTTGCGTTTTGCGTGTTACATGGTTTATGGTTTATTAAGAATAATGGTGAGATCTTATTGTTCCGAGCTGTCAGAACTTAGAAAATGTACTATTAAATAAAAGTATTTTATTAATGTCAAGATTGTTTTTGCTTTTACGACTTTTTGTGAACCACTTTATTATTTGCATTTATGGGACCTTGGGTGTGCATTTAATCAGAGAAACTTGGAATTCGATGTTTTAAAGGGGCAGTCTCAAAGTTGGCAATTAAATCATTTAAAATTCAATGTTCGTCTCTAGGTATATCATGTGAATTATTCTTTCATCTTATCAGTCATAAATGTTTTAATTTGTCAGGTATAGATTTCAACCATGTTTATATAATTTATGTCATTCTCTGAAATTAGGCATTTTGTAAAATGCCTAAAATTTCAGTCATTTTATAAAATGCCTGAAGTGGTTGGTCTTTTTTATCTCACCTGGCTATGCCAGGGTGAGCTTTCGCCATCACTTGGCGTCCGTCGTCCGTCCGTCCGTCGTAAACTTTTCTGTAAAAATCTTCTCCTCTGAAACCAATGGGCCAATTTAATCCAAACTTGGCCTAGGTCATCACCAGGGTATGTAGTTAAAAATTGTGTTCGGTTAGTCCGAGGACCAAACAACATGGTGGCTGTTACTAAAAATAGAACATAGGGGTAAATTGCTGTTTTTGGCAAATAAATCCAAAACCGTTGCAGATATCAAAAATCTGACAGGAGTATAATTGTTCATAATACCGGCTCTGCAATTTTGAAGAAAATCGGAAAACCCGTCTGAGAGCCCCTTGTCTGTAAATTTTTCAAAATTTGTGCATTTTTTATTTTTTAATTCAAAAACTGTAACAGATAGAGGTGAAGTGTAAAATGGAAAAATATTCAGCATACTCTGAAATTTTGAAGAGAATCCAAAGGCCTGTGTATAATTCATTGACCGTTTTTCACCATTTTTGTTTCCAATGCCATATGGTTTATTGGTTATTTCCCTTTAAATGCTGTGTTCAAATCTTCTTTGGTTAACTTTTTTCTCTTGGAAGCTTTAGAGAATTTCCCTGCTATCACTTCATTAGAAAAATTATTTCTTCCATAATTAAGAGCAAAAACAGTGTTTTTATGCAAATTTCTACAATTTTTTGCAAAAATACTTTCTTAATCTTTACCTTATTTCATGTCATAATGATTTTTCTATATAAATTTATTGTGTCTTACAGGGAAGTTAGAGTTTAATCAGTATAGACTTAGCTGACATGAATGTCAAAGCAGTTACTCAGCTTCAAAGACTTCATTATGATTATATTAAATAAAGCCTTTAGTGGGCAGCTGATGAAATTAACCTTAAGAACCACTGAACGGATTTGAACGGAACTTGGCATTAATGATGCTTATGAGGTGCTGACTAAGTATTGTGACTTTGGTGCCTATATGTCATCCAACATGGCCATCTGCGGGAACTTAATTTATTGCTCGGCTGTATGGAAAGATCATACAAAGAATTTTTTTTCTGAAACAACGTGGCTGTTTAGAATAAAACTTAATCCTTAATCACAATGTATCTTAAATGGTCACCTTCAAAACAGATGTCCTTCAAGTCTGCACCTTATGCAAATTGGCTACCAATGGGAAACATAGTTTAATATAGGAGTACAGTCAAAGATCTTCTTCTTTAAAACCATTTGGCCAGTTGGAAATAAACTTTGGCATAACACTTAATTTTCTTTAAAATTGTGTCCTGCAGATCCATCCCTTATCCAAGATGACATGCAATAGGGAAAATAGTTAATTAAAGTTGGATCATATAACATAAATGTTTATTTACATAGTTTGAAAATGAGACCCTTCAACATATAAGTTTATTTGAAGTTATGTATTGGCCATGGTCCAGGTGAGCGATACAGGCTCTTGAGAGCCTCTTGTATACAATGCCTAAAAAGAAGCAGTCATTTTAGAAAATGACTAACTTTTTTCACTAGATTTTAAGACATTGACTGAACTCATCGGGTAATTTGTAGGTATCTGCATTTATCAACAAACACCCTTAGGACATTTTTTATGCCATTTCAGTGTCTTTGCTTAAAAACAAATTAAAGCATGGAAATAATCATGTCCCAGGAGAAAATAATGATAAAATTACTTTTTGACAATACATGTATTTAATAGATGAAGATTTTCAAAGCCGTTTAGAAATCATCTATCATCACATAGTGTTTCAGGATGATTTAGTTACCACTTACTATAAATAATAAGTAATGGAACATAACATGATATCCCAGCCAGTTTTTTTTTCCTTTTGCAAGATATGCTAGAGACCTATCTACAAACTTTTCTAACAATAGAATATAGATAATGCAGCTTACAAAATAATTGTTGTGTCATGTAATTATGTTAAGTCTGGTGCCAAAAATTTTGAATTATGCCAAAGTTTTCGAGAGGCTATAGATCCAAAAGCACTTGGTCATCTGAATCCCAAATCGAGTTTGTCTTACGACTGTTTTCAATTTGGTTAAAAACTTATTCGCTGGAAATGTAGAATTTGCAAAATTTCAAAGTTTCAATCGGAATAAATCCAGAACCACATGGACCTCTGAACAACAAATCCATCATGGTCTGAGTTTTGTAGTGAAAAACTTGCATCTCGCCATTTCGCATGTCGGGATATAAAACTAAATGGCGGTGATTCTGATTTTTCTTCGACATTTTTCATTGGATAAACTTTGTATTAAATATACATTTGTATCTCCTTTTTTCAAATTTGTCTTCCTATTATTGAATATATATATCTTTAAAAGTCAAAATGTTTTGTCAGGAATTTTGTAAAAAGCCTGATTATTTTTTAGGCATTTTGCAAATTACCTAAGATGTTTAGTCATTTCATAAAATGCCTAAAACAGCTAGGCATTATACAAATTGCCTAAATATTTCAGTCATTCTACAAATTGCCTGAATCATGAAATTGCCTGTAACATATATACAAATCATGTAATTGTAACTAGCAGAAACAAAACTTTACAAGATTTGAATTTGTTCAAAACAATTAATGGTGCAATATTGAAATGTCTAAAGTATCAAGCTCGGAATGTAATCCCTCGACCAATAGGTTTCATGTTTTTAGTTTGAGATTCGAGTTCAAGATAATAACATTTCTGTAACCTATTTGAGAACAATAGTTACTTCTTTTAGACTGTTCTTTAAGTTTGACATCTGAAATATTTAAGTTTTATACATGTAGTTAGAGATCTGACTTTAAGGTAATCGCCCCTGCGAAATGTGACCATGGTTGACCATGTTTTTAATCAAACCATGGTCAAACATGGTCATGACCATGGTTAACCATATACAGTGGCAGTGGTTGAGCATGCTTATTATAAGAGCCATATTGTTATTGTTATTATGTCTATTTAAACTACTCTAGCCTTACATTTGACACATCTACCTTGATTATACAAGTGAACATATTTTAAATATATAGTGTAACAGTAAAAACTTTTGATAAGGTGTACATTGATTTTTAAATTTTGCAAAATTCTCACAATTTGTATTGTTTCTTTACTTTCGGTGATTGATTTCACTTCAGTTAAATTATTTTGAATTATCATTAATATGATTTCATAAATGATCTTAATTGTTTTCAATAAATTACAGTGAAACTCTTAACACAAAGGGAGATAATTTAAAACTTGTTGTTTCCAAATATTTGGCTAGATCTTTGGTATTGCCAAAAATTTGATCGGAGTGAAAACTACGGAGTTATATGAATAAAATTTAAATTAAAATATAACAATCATAAGACATGAAATGACATAAATTATGGTAAGCCTTTAGCAGAATTCGAAAGGGCTATAAACTTGAATGAATGAATATGGATGAACAAAGTGAAAGTACAGAGCTAGCATAGTCCTATAATATATGACTTCGCACTTCTATTCCATATTTAACGTTTTTATCTAATTTTTGCATTTTTTATTTTTTTTTGGAAAGTGCGAAGTCATATGGTTTCATGTCGGAAATAAAATGCTTATTCTGTCGGACTGTATGTCGTATTTTTATGAAAGTTTTCACGGACCTAAACATAAACCAGAGAACAAACTATATGACCATGTTTCGTGAAAAACCATTTGCTATGGGTTTTTGGGCACATACGATAGGACCTCGCGCTGCATGAAAAAGTCAGTATATTATACCCCCACTCTATAGAGAGGGGGGTATACTGCATTCACCTTGTCCGTCCGTTCGTCCGTTTGTCCGTTCGTCCAAAAAAACTTTCGTCGCGGTTTTCTCAGCTTCTATCAAAGGGATTGATTTCAAAATTGGTATGCAGCCTCTATATGGTAAGGTGTAAGGAACGTCCTATTTTGAGTCCTGTCAGATGTGTACTTCCTGTTTGACGAAATGTGGACTTTGTTATGAAATGTAGTGAAAACATGAATTTTTCATCGCATTTTTCTCAACTTCTACCAGAGGGATTGATTTCAAAATTGGTATGCAGCCTCTATATGGTTAGTTGTAAGAAACGTCTTATTTTGAATCCTGTCGAATGTGTACTTCCTGTTTGACGAAATGTGGACTTTGTTATGAAATGTAGTGAAAACATGAATTTTTCGTCCCATTTTTCTCAGCTTCTACCAGAGGGATTGATTTCAAAATTGGTATGCAGCCTCTATATGGTTAGTTGTAAGGAACGTCCTATTTTGAGTCCTGCCAGATGTGTACTTCCTGTTTGACAAAATGTGGACTTTGTTATGAAATGAAGTGAAAACATGAATTTTTCGTCGCATTTTTCTCAGCTTTTATAACAGGGATTGATTTCAAAATTGGTATGCAGCCTCTATATGATTACAGGTAGTTGGTTACTATTCTTGAGGATTATATCATTGTGCCCATACTTGTATTGTGTCCAAAACCTGTATTGTGTCCACACACACTTAAATTTACACTTGCCATATTGATTCAGCATTCACTGAGTTGGGGTATCACTGGTTGCCATTCGGCGACAGATCTTGTTTGAAAAAGAAACAGCGCGAGGTTCTATATTGTAGGACTAAGAGCTAGCATTGTGAAAAGTCATAAATAATATAATGAAAAGCAATTTATTTTATTGATAATTATGTTAATCTATTATGCCTGTGTAATTGTGAATGTAAGCATGGTCAAAGATATTATGCAGGCTTGCAGGTGCATAAAATCACCCAAGGTCAAACCATGGTTAACCATGGTCATTGCAGATTTGACCATGGATAAGTCAGATTCAACCATGGTCACTGTTTTGGAAACCATGGTTGTTGATGGTGTGACCATGGTCAAATTATAAGAATGGTTAACCATGGTCAACCATTGTCAGAAGCATGGATAACCATGGTTGAACCATGGTCAACCATGCTTTAACCATGGTCAACCATGGTTGTTCCTGCTTTATCCATGATTGTTCATGGTCAGCCATGGTCAACCATGGTCACATTTCGCAGGGGTGAATTTCTGTTACTGAAAGAGATTTAATGGTATTAATTTATAACTTCTATGTCAAATTTTACAAACCGTTAGTTACTTGTTATAGACTGTTATGTGGTATTTCAATCAGTCGTATAAAAATGCCAATCGCGCTCAACGTAAAAAATACTGACACCTGAGGTATTTCCACCATTGCACGACATTTAAGCCAGCTCATACCTCATTTGGCCAAAGTAAATCAACATTTCAGCCAAATAAAATCCATGTGTGAGCCAAATAAAATCCATGTGTGAGCCAAATAAAATCGAAACTAGTCATTTGAACTAATTTATACCTGTGAATTATTTAACAGGAAAATGGCGGCATATTGTTTTAACCCCGTCCGTCCGTCCATCCGAGGGTGATACATGGTTTGTCCGCGCAACTCCTACAGTTTTTATGCTAGAAAGTTTTTATTTTTCAGATTTTGTACATATATTGAAGATGTGCATGTGATAAGGATTTTGATTTTGGTGCATTTTTGTCAAAAATATACATTGTTGAACTTAGTCATTTTTGGTGATTTTTCATAGAGGGTACATAGTTTGTCCTCGCAACTCCTCCTACAGTTTTAATGCTAGGAAGTTTTTATTTTGCAGATTATTCGTACCTATATTGAAGATGTGCATGTGGTAAGGATTTTCATTTTGGTTAATTTTTGTCAAAATATACATTGTTGAACTTAGTCACGGTGATTTTGTGATAGAGGTTACATAGTTTGTCCGCGCAACTTCTCATACAGTTCTAATGCTAGGAGGTTTTTATTTTGCAGATCTTTTTTGCCTATATTGAAGATGTGCAAGTGGTAAGCAGTTTGATTTTGGTTCATTTTTGTAAAATTATAAATTGTTGAACTTTGTCATTTTTTGGTAATTTAGTAATAGGGGGTACATAGTTTGTCTTTGTCCACGCAACTCCTCTTACAGCCGGTTTTATGCTAGGAAGTTTTTATTTTGCAGATAATTTGTACTTAATAAAAAATATTGAAAATGTGCATGTGGGAAGGATTTTTATTTTGATGCATTTTTGGAAAAAATACACCTAGTTGAACTTAGTCATTTATTGGGTGAACTATTAATAGAGGGTACACAGATTGTTCGCACAACTCCTAGTTTTGATGCTAGGAAGCTTTTATTTTGCAGTTCATTGAGTAAATTTATTGAAGATGTGCATGTGGTATGTATTTTGATTTCGGTTCATTTTTTTAAATATACATTGTTCAACTTTTAATTTTTTGGTGATTTAGTAATAGATGGTACAAAGTAATTCTGTGCAACCTAGAATAACATGTGTTTAGCGGGGGCATCATATGTGTCTTATAGACACAAATATTACTAAAAAATCCCAATATGATTCAACCTTGCGCGGGGCATGTCATCCTCTAGTTTTTTCATTACTTTGTGTCCAGGTAATTAATGTGTTAATGGCCTCATTGTGTCTAGCTGTGTCCACAATCATTTCAATTTACACTTCTTCAAATTTCAGTGGTCGACATGATGCGCTAAGCGTAGCACATTATTGACATTTTGCGAAAACCTTGACATATACTAAGGTACCATGCGTCCTGAAACTTTCAACAAGCAAAATGCAACATGCAAAATGTAACACGCAAAATGCAACACGCAACATGCAACACGCAACACGCAACATGCAACACGCAACATGCAGAATAGTCAATTTCGTGGTAGCTCATGATGTATTTGTAAACTCAAATCAATACTTGAAGTAAGCCTTTCTCGGTACTTCTTTGTAATTTCTTCTATTGGTCTGCACATGTGATAAAACAGTCACCGATTCGATCAAACCTCTAATTTTTTGCCAACAGCAACTCAAAGTAGTTTCGTGCTTTTGTTTTTTTCTTTGTTTTTGCGTTCTCCTAGGGTAGCTCTTTATTCTTCCAAAAAAAAAAAAAAAAAAAAAAAAAAAAAAAAAAAAAAAAAAAAAAAAAAAACGCAATTCTATCTCTTTCCACCTTTCGATCTCCATTCCCTGAGTACTCGGGCCTAAGTCACAAACTACAATCACGATTGAAAAGTCTTTTATAGTATTCGTATATTATTGATTATTGCGCAATACCTCATCTTTATTTATTAACTTCTGGTTTTAAATTTATACATTACTGTTCTTATTCTTTTTATCATATCTATATTTATAAATCTGGCTAAGCGATATTGCAATACCAATCCCATCATCCTCTACCGTGAAACCTGTTCCCAGTACCACCTATAGTAAATGTTTATAATACTTTTCAACTTCCACAAGGAAACAGAAAAATTAAACCCCGCCCTGTTTTATCAGGACGAAACTGGACGCCATTTTGATGTTCGAGAGCCTGAAATTCCTATTGGTCAATAGTCTTCTGCGCAAGCGTACTCCTCACTTTCCCTCAAGAACTATCTATATAGCTAGGCTATTCCATAGCCTAACTAATTAAGTACTGAGAGAACGTTTAACTACTGTACATACGATTGAATATTAATATCATATAGCTTATAAAATATATGCTTGTCTATAAAATATATGCTTGTCTATAATATATATGCTTGTCTATAGAATCTGAGTGCTATACTATTATGGCATATCCATGTGGTGATTGTGGAAAAAATTGCATACGTTTCTGTGTTGCATGTGAGAATTGTGGAAATTGGTTTCACAATAAATGTAAAAAATTGACAAAGGATCAATTTAAGATCTTGAGTGAAAGTCAGCTGGACTGGGTTGCACAAAGTTCAATTAAAAGTTAATAGACTATTAAAAGTTAATAGTCTATTAAATTAGTAGAAAATGTTAAAGCTTAATAGACTATTAAATATTTAATAGTCTATTAACTTTTGTGCAACCCCGTCCAGAATTATGACTACATTTGCAATAAATGCACACATACGCTTGGCAATTTTGACTTTGCAAAATCTTTGGATAGGCTTGAAAATTTTGCTAAACGTAATTTACTTGTTGAGGGTGTACAAGTTGAAAAGATTTTAATGAGGAATGAGCAGGTTCAAAATATATGTGAAAGAAATGATCTATCATTTTCATCACAAAATGGCTTAATTGAAGACAATGTATCGAGACAGATACTAGATAATTTGAAAGTGTATGCAATGACACTGCAATAAACAAACACTTTTCATGTGCTTGGACAATGGCCGCTGCTGCTTCAGTATTAGGTTGCCCTATACAATCTGTTTATCCACCTATAAATGGCATTCTAGATAAAGCAGTGGGCATCTTGAATACAGTATTTAAACCTGTATCTGGGAAGTCAAGAGATCCAATATTTATAATGTCAGTGGCGGATTTAGGGGGGGGGGGGCGGAGGGGCCCGGGTCCCCCCTTAGTCCGGAAAATATTTAAAATTCCTAGGGGTTTTTAAAAAAAAATGGGTTCCGGGCCCCCCTTTTGAAAAAAATATTGGTCGGCCCATTAGACCCACAACCAAATGATTCAAATTTATTTGTGCTTAAACGCTATTACGCTACATTAAAAGAGATACAAAATACAAGAAAAGGATAAGTTGGTTCGAACAAATGCCAGGTTACTCCGTAGAAGTGAAAAACAAAGCTGTTGCAGAGTACCTAGGCACTTATCCAATAGATCTATAATCAAAGTAAACATGGCAATGCAAGGATTACAAATCAAGAATACATTAGAACATCGCCACAGACAAAAACAAATGTAAAATTAGACATAAAAAGTGGCAAAACGGTTAGACAGGTGTTTTCAGATAATTTCCAATCTGAACACCAACCAAAAGATTCAAAGTTGGTTCATAACATGAAATACTGTATGAACAAAAATGATAACCCTGGACACAAACAAAACATTGCTGATGACATGCAAAATGTAATTAGTAAGTTGTCTAATGAACATCCCTTTCTTAAGGAGATTGTTCAATGTGCTGGAAAACCACCAAATGTTATTTGTTATACAGATTTTCAAATGAAACATTTTGCCAGAGCTTGTAAAACATCTATCATAGGCGTAGAGAGAACATTCAATCTTGGACCTTGTTTTGTAACAACAACGGTTTTCAAAGAAAAAAAAAACTCAAAAGAAAGGGTCAAATTACAAGCCCAATTATTTTAGGACCCATATATCTACACTGGGATGGTTTATTCCATTCGTACCAAAGATTTTTTACACACTTAGCATCTGTATTAGAAACTGGAATATCTGACACTTTACTAAGTGTAAACAATTTAGTAATTGCTTCTGATGAGGAAAAGGCGTTGGTAATAGCTATTAAAGCAAGCTTTCCAGATTCTTAACTCACTTTATGTACAAGACATTTAAGTGAAAACTTGAACAGACACATGAAAAATAAAGTAGGAATTAACGAAAAATTGTCTAAACAAATAATATCTGATATATTTGGAGGAAATGGCCTCATTGAAGCAGATACATCTGTTGATTTTGCCCAAAAGGCCCGATGATATTGAAAATAAATACCAAGAAAAGGTGGGACCATATCTTAATGATAAGGTAATTCCCACAATTAAACAGCATGTATTTAAACCAAGAAAATCTGAACAAAGAATTCCATTGCAATGGAAAAATAATTACTGCGAATCTATCAATCACATCCTGAAACTAAATCAAAACTGGAAACCAGAAAAATTGCCTGAACTTATAAACAAAATTTTTAAGGAAGTAGAATTGCAACACAGTTTGGTAAAGGGCGCCCTTTACGGTCACGGTGACTTTGAGCTAGGGGCATCTGTTAAGCAATTACAGTGCTCAAAGATGGTATGGCAGAGCAAAAGCGAAAAAGAAAAATCAGCTCTGTTAGACAGATTATTGCTAAATGGAAAGAGAAACAGTCAAACACCCTCAAAATGTACCCTCACAACTGATGGGAAATTTGCTATCCCAAAAACTAGCAACTGTGCTAGAAAACCTGGACAGAGAAAAAGGGTGCGTAATGCAAAAACATTCTGCAATGAAAAGTCTAAGTCAGAGTAAGATTTCATTTAATGGAGAGAACAAAAAAATTTGATCATGAAAGGACATTGTATATATTGTATATATATTTATGAAAAGATAACAAAAAATCGGGAAGAAAAACGAAAAAAAAACAAAAACAAAATCTAAAAATCTTTCTTGTACCTAATTATGGGCTACGTGTTATTTGAATGTAGCACTTTTTAGTTACTGGATAGATTGAAAAATGTCCTCAAAGTTGTGGATGTGTACAGATGGTCTTGCTGTGGTAAGTATTTACTTCAACTGTACTCAGTATTACTTCTATCTTTTGTCTTCCATATATTTTGTCAAAATATGTTTCATAGCCTAAAACTGGTATCTTTTCACCGCCTTCCGATCTTCCGTTTCTGGGTGCTTCTTGTCGGTAATACACACGGACTTCTCAACGGGTTCTTGTCTTTCTTGTCGGTAATTATAACTTCTTGACGGTTCTTTTGTTATGGTGTTTTGCATGAAAAATCTATATCATTATATCACCAGCTGGGTCATACTATGTTTTTCTTTACTATATCTAATTATTCTTGTCGGCTCCTAAAGTTTCTTGTCGGTATTTATGGTTCTTATCTTTACGGTGTTCTGCAATAGAAATATATTTTTATATGATCATAATATGCATTTCTAAGCTTAATTCTATTATTGTTATCAGTTGATAGGTGCTTATTGTCGGTAACAAGAACTTCTTGGCGGTTCTTTTTTATGCTGATTTCCATAAATGAATATATTTTCTTGTTGGTTCCTAGCATCTTGTCGGTTTCTTGTCGCTTCTTGTCGGTAATTATGACTTCTTGACGGTTCTTGTCGTTTCTTGACGGTTGTTGTCGGTTCTTGACTGTTCTTGTCGGTAATTAGTGAGACCCATAATTATCTTTAATGAGTCTTTAATGGTGCAAATTAAATGAATTCGCCTTGAAAAAAATGCTTAAACATCACTTATGAACGTAAAAATCCCTAGACCGACGAAAAATAAACATGTCCGTTTCCGTCACCGTTATTGTTTATAATTTATTATCTCCCTTTTCAAGAATGGCATTGGCGAAAAATATCTCAACAACTTCAAGGTTTTTTTCAACTTGCACATGTCTTTATAAAAAGAAAACACGTGTAGCATTTGACGAAAGATTTCCTATTACTGGGAAACATGTGAACGAAAAAAGGAAGGGTGGAAGCAAGGAAATGAAAGAGAAACTTGCCAAACATGGTGCGTAACAACCATCATATGTGTGATATCTAACAACCATAGACAAATGAAATGGATCAAACATATCTATAAGTCTGTGATACAACTTAGTATACTATGTTCTTTTATCGTTTGTTGAACTAAATTTGGGTTGAATTTGTTTGCAATGACAAGTTCACAGATTGCCATTATCAGTACGGAAATAACCACTAATTAACAGGTTGGGGGAAAACCCCAATTGGTGTATATACCCCAATTGAGGTATTATATCCCAATTGGGGTATATGGTTATACCCCAATTGGGGTATCTGGTCAGTTTTATATAGATTATTTTTTCTCAATTCAATGGCGCGTAAGGAAAAATTATACATGAGAAACTTCGTGATTGCTGTCATCAAATGACATATCGCCATCTACTTGATGATGCTGCATTTCACCAGCAGGGGAATTTTAAGGACGTAAAATCATATATTTGATTCTGTCATAATCAAAGATCATCGCAATTGTAACTGGGTATAATATTAAGGCAAGAGAAACGGGGAGTGTGTTAAAATATAATTTAGTTGAACTGAACATGCTGAAGTTTAGTTTGTAAAAATAAGCAAAGATATTGAAGTTTCAAACACTATTGTTACAGACTACTTTCAGAGTATTTTTAAGACATGGACAAAGAGAGAAAACTCTGAAAGAAATCAAATGACATGTTTATTTGAATATTTCTCCCTTCTTAATTTCTTTGATAATCAAAAATATTTACCTAAATCTATCACAGTTTGCTTTATTCGAATGTACAAAGAATTTTCTTTCAGATAAGCAGCATAGAACGATAGTTAGCTCCTCGAATCTTATGTTATCTCTAAATCAGAGTCACTGTATTGTAAAATCATAAATTGATCTGCAGAAAATTTGCATTATTCTTTTGACAACAGAAGTATATCACCCGAAAGCTCTTACCCTATAGATTTATAATTATTATGTATGATGATGTGCCATTCAACCCCTAAAATATAATTAATAAATAACTGGTAATATACCCCAATTGGGGTATAACCATATACCCCAATTGGGATATTATACCCCAATTGGGGTATATACCCCAATTGGGGTTTCCCCCAACCTGATTAATACCTCAGTTGACATATACTAGGATTCACCAATTGACATAATTTCCTATTTTTTTCAGATTTAGGGGAAGTTCGCCAATATTCTTACAGGTGCCAAATTTCGGACACTTTATTTAAAAATGTTGTTTCTTTTCTGACACGCCTACTATGCAATATGACACCCTATCAGCTTGCATGGAAATAATGGAATCCCGGATTTCTAAAAATATCTATATTGGAAAACTTAATATCGGAAGAAAGTGGCGTTCCGAGCTCTTTATTTGAAGAGCAATGATTTTCAAAATATTTTAAGGTGAAACCCAAAGATTGAATAAAGCATTTAAATGATAGTATATATACCAATAATCATTGTACTCATTGTTTTTATGGAAAGTATGCATTTTGCTTCCAGAAAAATGTTTTTAATTCAAGGAATTGTGTTTTTTAATTTAAAAAGTAGTAAAAAATAAGTGTCCGAAGTTTTACTACCGTAAAATATACTTGACGTAAAATTACGGACAGTACGTGAAATATAAATGACAATGATGGGGTATGGATCTTTTGAGGTAGAGAAAAGCAGTTTCGGGATTTAAATGCGTTTGATTTTTTTTTTACGAGACGCTAGCAATGATAAAAAGGTATAGATATGCACTTCTATACGGGCATGGCATATTTGTATGTTTATTTCACCGGCCAAAGTACATAATTTTAGTTTAAATTTATATTTAAAACTTGTTTATTAAAATTGATCTTGAATAAAAAAATTTGATAATTTCAAAATCACAAAGAATATTGAAAGAAAGAGGAAAAATACGTCTCAAATTAATAAAGATCTTAGCAGGCTTCCAAGCTGTCAAAAATGGATCTTTATCAATCAGAAAACCATTCATGTAATGACCTATGCACTACAGTAGTCCCCCTCTTATAAGGCCACCTTATTTGCAGCATAAAGTTGGCCTTATAAGAGGGGTGGCCTTTGGTGAGGGGATTGAAATTTTGTGGGAACATTTTTATAGAGATGCATGATCAAGCTAGGTAGTCCACCACAATGTATGTAAGGCAAGCCTACATTGTGTTAACATTTTAGTTTAATATGTTTCACAGGAGTGAATAATTATTCTTCATTGTTACATATAGAATTGCATTATATATATAATTCCTTGTCAGACAATGTCCATGATTTATTTTTTGTTATCTATATTTTATTTATTTTATTTTATTAATTATTATAAGTAAATGTAAAATCATCAACACAGTTTATGTATTTGTAAATTGGTTATTAACATTATCAGTATTTTCAAATTTATCTAAATGCTAATTAAAATCACATACTGCACTTTATTTTTACAGAGCCCTTAATTATTTCTGTTTATTCATTGTTTTTTGTTTACCTGTGCTTGCAAATATTACCATAAAGTTGATTAATTCTTTAAAATTAAAAAAATTCACAAAAAGTCATTAAATTATATGATGAGTTTCCTTTGTTAATTCCCTTAATTGAGTGACAGGTAACCTGTGATGTGCTTGTAATGTTAATTAACATTTAATTGTTAAAACAACACACAAGCTGAGATGTCAAAAATGAGTAGATAATCTGTTTGGATTATCTCCCTTACGATATTATCTCCCTTACCGGAAGCACTTCCTGTTCAATTGTTTACATAATTTGGCCTTTGAAAAGGGGAAATTTGGACCATTTAGGGACAGAATATGTGGCCCCTGGTCGCGTCGGAGGGGTGGCCGTCGGCGAGGGGTCAATTTGCACTGAAATCAGTTAATGCATGAGGTTTATGGCCTTAAATAAGGGTTGGCCTTTGGTGAGGGGGGCCTCTCAAGAGGGGACTACTGTACTATGTATGATATCGTGGAATATAAAAAAAACTTAGTCACACTGTTTAAAACCCGTCACAAATGAGCACAAGTTTTGTGGGACGGAAGCATCATCAGGTGCTCCGAAAGGGTATTGATTGACTGCTCTGCACACATTACTCTATACAATTTGACATTCCCGTCAAATTGTTGTTAGTTTGAATTAGCCATATACATTTACAGGAACAAAAATAAGGGCAATTTCGGCATGTTCTATGTTTCATTCACAACAACTTTTATATTATATCTTTAATCAAAGTCTTAATATCAGACGAGGCTTTTATGTTGATATATCGGGGTAATAGTATGGGCTACACAGTTCTCTTGGAGCCCGGAGCCCATGTTCGTTGAGTCCGGATACTGAGTTAGTCGAACCCAGAGCCCTGTGAATGGAGCCGGGAGCCCTGTGAGTTAAGCCCGGACCCAAGTGTTGGATCCAGGAACTCTAGTGTTGGAGAACAGAGCCCAGTAGTGTAGGAGATTGCAGCCTTATGTTCAAACTCCATTGGAACCCAGAGCCCTTGCGTTTTTGTGTGATTTCCTGTTGGTTGTTGACATGGTGATTGACGCATTCAGTATTAAATGGTCTCTGTTTGATTTCCTGCGATTGTCTTCATTCAAAACCAAATTTGTCCTATTCAGTATGTTGCCACACAACCAGGTACATGTACATGTAGTACATTGGGTGTTTCAGAACAATCATATCGGATACGTATGGCATTCAGGTACAACGTCCGCAATGTTGGCACAGTAAGCAACCACCCTAACCAATTAGAAGCATTTATTTTTTTCCCTACGTTGAACTCAAATAATTATGGTCTGACCCACAGCACATTAATATCTGAAAATGTAAGAAAAGAGCTACCGAGGTGACAAGACAACAAAAATAAATTTTATTTGCCATTAGAACAAGCCATTTGCAAGATAAAGAGACAGTAAATACTCCTTATATTCAATTTTCTGGTGTGTCCGAAATTTCCCACAACCTGTCCGAAATTTTACTATGCATGTCTGAAATTGCCCTTTTCGTATGTGGTCCGTTAAAGATTCCTTTATTAATTTATCCTTGGCTAAACCAATCATGAGTTAGCATTGAAAGAATTTTTGGAACATAACTTGAGTGTTCCTTCATTATAATACGGCATCTACAGAGACATCGTCTATCGGGGAAACGGCAAAAGGCGGTAAGCCGAAAACCGTCCGAAATTACCCAAACTTCCCCTACCTTTTTAATGAAATTGGTGCATTGATTTCTGAAAACCAAGATAAACTTTATTGTTTCTATAAGCATTCACTACAAATCCTTCCTGTTTATATTTGTCCAGTCATTCTATGGTTTGACCTCAAACTAATAGGCTTATTCGCCGTGACTTCACAACCTCTAAATTTTTACCAGTGGATCCTTTTGGCTGGCAAGAAATCGTAATCATTAACTAGAGTAATGACTGTCAGAAACGACAGTGATCCCCGCACCCCTTGTTTGACACAGAAAACAGCTATAGACCTTGGGTATAATTTTTCTCAACATTTTTGAAATTAAACTATTGACAATCACTATTTTTACCATTAGGAATAAAAGAATATATGGTTGTAAGGCAGAATTCCAAAAAATAAGTAGTCTTTGAGATTTCCAGGAATTTTACCAAACTTGGAATCATATATTTTGGAAATCAAATTGGTGAAATGTTTCTTCTTATTCTAACAAATTTTTTAACTATGGTTTCAATGTAGAATTCCAAAAATTAGTGGTCTTTGACAATTTCAGGAAATTTACCAAATTTGGAATCAATTATTTTTGGAAAACCAATTGGTGAAAATGATTGACCTTATCAAAACAAAGGCTAACAGTTTGGTTGCTAGGTAGAATTCCAAAAAATATGTGGTCTTTGATACTTTCAGGAAATTTACCAGCATTGGAATCAAATATTTTTCAAATTCAATTGGTGAAAATGATTGCCCTAAATGGAAACAAACCCTAACAGCATGGTTGCTAGGTAGAATCCCCAAAAATATGTGGTCTTTGACACTTTCAGGAAATTTACCAAAATTGGAATAAAATATTTTTGAAATTCAATTGGTGAAAATGATTGCCCTAATCAAAACAAATGCTAAAAGTATGGTTGCTAGGTAGAATTCCAAAAAATAAGTGGTCTTTGAGACTTTCAGGATATTTACCAAAATTGGAATCACATTTTCGATTTCTATGATTTCAGAATTTTTATTTCTTTCAAATACTTGCCAAAATATAAGATTATATGCCAAAATGTCCAAAAATATCAGTCTTTGACATTTTCAGAAAATTTAATAAAGTTGGAACTGGAATCAAAATTCTGAAAGCTTATTGCGCATCTGCAGACTATATGCAACAATTCTGCAACAAAATTAAATCCATAAATCCAAAAATGTAGGATGAGTTTGCGTTGCATGCCATATGTGTCGCATTGAATCCACATTTTGTGGTCTTTGTCAAATCGACATCTTGTGGCCTATTGTTTGCATCAAGATAGATATCAAAAATCCGAAAGCTTATTGCGCATCTACAGACCATATGCAACAATTCTACAACAAAATTAAAACCCTTAATCCAAAAATGTAGGAGGTGTTCGCGTCGCATGCCACATGTGTCAAAATGGACATCTTGGGGCCTCTTGTTTGCACCAAGACCAATATCAAAATTCCGAAAGCTTATTGCGCATCTGCAGCATATATGCAACAGTTCTATAACAAAATCAAACCCTAAATCCAAAAATGTAGGAGGAGTTTGCGTCGCAAGGATGTGTGACAGATGGGCGGATGGACGGACGGACGAGGCCAACGACAATATCCCGAACTTTCATTCGAAAGTGCTGGGATAATAAGGGTCATAAAAATGTCATTTTCAATTAACTTGTATGGCTTTGTTTTTAAAGGTAAGGCTATCTTTAACAAATTGTTTGTTTGCTGTTTATCGTCTTACAATTTTGAATGTGAGTACATGTAGGTAGGTACATGTAGGTGAATTTTTTTTTTCTTGAAAAATGTCATAAAAGGGTTAATTTTAAAAGAAAATGTGCTAAAATAGAATAAAATAGAATAAAAAAAATTTTCCTCTGTGAAATGGCAATAAAATTTTTTGAGTAGGTAGGATTTTTATGAGTAGGTTGATAAACAGCAAACAAACAATTTTTTTAAGGGTGGCCTAATTTGATAATTTCTTTTGATCTGAATTGGAGACATTTTACAGTTTAACAGGATATAAAAATTAGTGTTGGGTATCAGATACAAAAATCAAAATCGATTAATCAGAATAATCGGATGTACTTTCCGATTCGATTATCGATTAAAATCGGATACCCTTATAGTGCTTGTAGAGTTTGGTTTTAACCATGTTTGTTGTGCTAATATATTGCAAAAATTCAAACACATATCAATTTTCACTGCCCGTTTGAAAGAGCATATGTATTTATCATGTTTATAGCCTGTACTCTGAATACTTTCTACCATCTACTATATAGACTTGGAATCTCTTACCAGAACAAGTAAGAAATAGTGGATCTGTAAATATTTAAAAAAAAATCTTAGCAAACGTGTCGTAAAACCCATATATTACTATTGTGGTTCCAGACTTGGTCAAATTCTACATGCTCAATTGAGAATATAAAGTAGTAGTCTAAACTATCACTTACATCGTCGAAATCTTGTAAATACTCCGTTTTGTACATGTGGGCAAGTCGAGACGGTCTCACACTTCTTGCTATATTGTTCAAACCACCAAGTCATAAGACAGAGATTTATCCATTCTATTCTAGTACTGTTGGTTTTAGATTCCTACTTGCTTCTATTTGGATCTGCGGAATTAAGCATTCGAGATAATCAGAATCTCTTCATCATGTTCATTCAAACACAATTTAGGTTCATTTTAAGTAGCAAACGATTCACCTAAATGCTGTAGTTTGAGTCTTGAGTAAAAATCTTATTTTGCAGTTTGAGTATCTATGGTTCACTTTATACCCCCGCTTTGTAAAAGCGGAGGGTATATAGTGATGGTGGTGTCCGTCGGTCTGTCCGTCCGTCCGTCATTCCGTCCGTCCGTAACACTTTTACTGTCAAAGTTTTCTCGGCTTCTACAGGTGGGAATGATTTGATATTTAGCATTAGGCTTCCAAATGATGAGTTGTACAGTGTCAGATATTTTCATGTTTGTGGCGCTACTACTTCCTGTTTGCCGATATATACCACTACTAATGAAAATTTTTCAACAAAGTTTTCTCTTCTTCCAAAAGTGGAAATGATTTCATATTTGGTCTGGAGCTTCATGATAATGAGTTGTACCGTGTAAGCTATTTTCAGGTTGGTTGCGATACTACTTCCTGTTTACCGATACATTGGTATGTTGATACTTAGCCTAAATTAAGTTTTTTGAATAACATTAAAAGACGCAGTTGACTTTAAAGATCAGCCTTTTATTTAAACTTCTTATTATATTGGGCATGCGGGGGTATTCATTTGTGGCCCAGTGGACCACAGTACCTCTAGTTTTTTCACATATCTAGATTATGAAAATATTTTTTTTGAGATCTTGACTCTCTGAGTAATCATGCTTTGTAAAATAATTATCCCCCCGCTTAGCGAAAGCGGGGGGATCATGTAATGCAGTCCGTAAGTACATACGTACGTACGTACGTACGTCTGTAGTGGCAAGGCATATCTCTGAAACCGCAACAGATAGAAACTTAAAATTTGGCATCATGGAAGAGTATATGACCCACTAGGGAATAGACCCCTAAAAATTGGAATTCGACCCCTTGGGGCCAAATTATGAGCGAAAAACAAATTTCGCGATATCCAATAAATGGAGATATCTCCAAAAGTGTTAAAGCTAGGATATTGGAACTTATGTCACTACTTATATTGCCTTTCCCAAGTTGAAAGAGGGTATCAAAATTTTGATCCCGCCCTTAGGGGCAATGCCCTAAGGGGTTAAAAAATGTCTAAAAACGATTGTCCAAGAACTCCTCCTACACCGTAGAAGATAGAAACATGAAATTAGGTACACTAGTAACACTTGGGGAGTTGTCTGTGCCAAAGGTTTCGGAATTTTGATTTTGGCCCGGGGGGTGGGGCTACACCCTAATATGTAAAATCTCAAAATATGGTAAGATCAGTTCATATCCCCACCCCTTAACCATATATATTTATATTCCACATTTAAAGACGAGTTACTTGGTCACCCCCGGGGGTCAGCCCCAACCCCCTCATTTAGAAAATTACAAGTTATCTCAAAAACAGTTGAGATCCCCACCCCTAAACCATATATATTCTTAATGGGCATGACAAGACGAGTTACATGATCACCCCTGGAGGTCGGCCCCGCCCCCTTCATTTAGAAAATTACAAGTTATCTCAAAAACAGTTGAGATCCCCAACCCTAAACCATATATATTCTTAATGGGCATGACAAGAGAAATTCAATGGCCACCCCGGGGGTCGGCCCCACCCCCCTCATTTTGAAAATAATAATTTATCTCAAAAACAGTTGAGATCCCCAGCCCTAAACCATATATATTCTTAATGGGCATGACAAGAGAAATTCAATGGCCATCCCGGGGGTGGGCCCCACCCCCCTCATTTTGAAAATAATAATTTATCTCAAAAACAGTTGAGATCCCCACCCCTAAACCATATATATTCCTAATGGGCATGACAAGAGAAATTCAATGGCCACCCCAGGGGTTGGCCCCACCCCCCCTCCCTCATTTTGAAAATTATAATTTATCTAAAAAACAGTTGAGATCCCCACCCCTAAACCATATATATTCTTAGTGGGCATGACAAAACAAGTTTAGTGGTCATCCCCCGGGGTCGGCCCCACATACATACATACATATTAATTTTATGTTTGTGGTTCACTGATGGTTTCAGCTAAGCAGAGTTTATTGAAGCAGAGTTTATTTCGCAGAAGATATAATCATTCAATAATAATTATTAATATTTGTACATTTATGTTCCATGTATATTATAGTATTAAGATAGCTTCAGTGATTCAAACTTGAAGGAAATATTTCTTAATTTACCAAGTTAGCACAAATAAATACATCAACATTCACTGTAAGCTCGTGATAACGGTCAAGGTCTGATTGTCAATGATACATGCGTTCACAAAAATTCGTGCATTTCGACTTTGCTGGGAGCGGGGGGATGTGCAGTCTCTGACTGCTGCGTTTCATCTTGTTTTGGAAACGGATTCATATCAAAGCTTCAGCTATGGTTTCCGGATTCCTTTTAACTATGTCAAAATGTCTTTGTAATGTGTATTTTGCTATTTGAATGTATTATTATCCCCGCACTTTCGAAGAAAGTTCGAGGATAATGTTATACCCTCCGTCTGTCCGTCCGTCCGTCCGTCCGTCACACTTTTCTTGTGACTCAAACTCCTCCTACATTTTTGGATTTAGGGATTTAATTTTGTTGTAGAATTGTTGCATATAGTCTGCAGATGCGCAATAAGCTTTCGGATTTTCGATATTGGTCTTGGTGCAAACAAGAGGCCCCATGATGTCAATTTTTACACATGTGGCATGTGACACAAACTCCTCCTACATTTATGGATTTAGGGATTTAATTTTGTTATAGAATTGTTGCATATAGTCTGTAGATGCGCAATAAGCTTTCGGATTTTTGATATTGGTCTTTGTGCAAACAAGAGGCCCCATGATGTCAATTTTAACAAAGACCCAAAGATGTGGATTAGACACATGTGGCATGTGACACAAACTCCTCCTACATTTTTATACGACCGCAAAAATTTTTGCGGTCGTATATTGGTATGGTGCTGTCGTCGTCGTCGTCGTCGTTGTCGGCGTC
>MJUU01012011.1:29987-43385 GCA_002080025.1 Modiolus philippinarum | reverse complement strand
AATTGGATTTCAAAAATATTTGATTCCAATTTTGGTAAATTTCCTGAAAGTCTCAAAGACCACTTATTTTTGGAATTCTACTTAGCAACCATATATCCTACAATTCTTTTAGTAACAATAATGACTATCAATAGGTAGATTTACAAAATAATGAAAAAAATATGCAAAGGGTGTATAACAACTGTTTTCTGTGTCAAACAGGGAGTGCGGGGATAGCTGTCGTTTCCGACAACATCTAGTTACTATATGTGATTTAGTTAATAAAATATGTTTACACCAACTTGTTGCTTGAGAACAATTCTAAACAGTATGCTATATTAAGAGAACTCCACTTCTGATAAACAATAGACCCTTTCACGATAACTGCGGTCCTATGATTTTGAGTGGAAAATAAGAACAGTTCCTGCCGAAATGACGTCGCTGGACAATTAATCAAGACGTCACATATATTATGACGTTGCGTTTTACCCACTCAAAGGCATATGAGAGCATGCGCAAAATTCAGGACCGCAGTTATCGTGAAAGGGTCTATTTTATTACTATTTATCACCCATTCTAGAATTATCAGACAGAAAAATGCTTAATTTTCTGCAAAATTTAACTGGCATGCGATTATCGATTATTGAAAATTATAATCGATTTTATGCGAAAATCGATCGATTATCGATTATAATCGATCATCGGAACATCACTAATAAAAATTTTTGATATTTGATTATTCTTATTTGATCTAATTGACGTATTTGTAAAGTATTCAAATTTTTCACAATTTCATGTATTTGAAATACACATTTCAAATTATTCAGAGGAAATTTAGAAAAAGTAAATCAGTAGAAAAAATATGAAAATCTCGAGATTTATTATGCATTTTACAGATCCAAAATCGGACTGGTATGTAAAAAGTTATTCGAAAAATAAGATTATGTCCTATTGCTATACAATGCAATTTATAGCTGAAGTACAATTTTGCCAACCAAAAAATTAATTTTGTGACGTCACCGATTGGATTCGCAAACAAGCCTTTTGCAACAGAAATGATTTTTACGGGAAAAAATCAAGAAACTGTTGTAGTACATCACATTAAAAATCGCAAAAAAATCGAAGTGGGGGAAAGTCGTCAAATACCGATGATAAAATGCAACATATCATTTCCTGAGGTTATGGTATTCATGGAGACCATAGACAAAGAAGAGTTCACAAGGGAGATAATGCATTTAAACAAACAGCAGACGTAGCTTCTTATTTTATAGAATTTCTTGTGATAAGTAGAAGTTAAACATCAAAATTATGAAACTAAACCTTTTACTTATTATTAAAGCAATACTATGGCATGCTGTTTTCATATTTATTCGCTATTTAAGATATCTCATATAATATATAAGATATCTTATATATTGAATAAGATATCTGATATATTAAATGAGATATCTTATATATTATATGAGATATCTTATATATTAAATAAGATATCTTATATATTAAATGAGATATCTTATATGTATATTTATATAAGATATCTTATTTAGTAAATAAGATATCTCATATACTATATAAGATATCTCCTTTAATATATAAGATATCACATTTAATATATAAGATATCTTATATGTTAAAATTATATAAGATATCTTATATAATAAAGGAGATATCTTATATTTTATATGAGATATCTTATTTACTTGAAAGCTCTTAAAATGAAGTCTTCATAGGCTTAATTTTTTTTATCAAATCAAAAAATTTATGTACCGAATTCCTTGCTTAGCTTGACAGTTATAAGAAACCAGAGGAAATATTTTGCCACGTTCTTTAGATTTTGTATCATTGATACTATTGTCGGATTCAAAAGAGTGGTTCCGTGTGTAGGACCCCCTCCCTTGTTGTAAATTTTTTGGATTTCATGAAGATTCTCTAGCAAAATTGACAACAAATGCAAAAAATGGACTGGAACCCCTTTTTCTGAACCCCATATTTTAAAGGCTCGATCCTCAAATGAATATTGTTCCAAAATCTACTCGTCTATGCGAAAGATATAACCCTAACCCTAACATTGTTTTGTCTTATTTATTTATTTTTGTATTATTTTATTGATACCGATCCAGTATTCAGCCATCTATGGGATTAGGATCGTATCTCCGGTCTTACATTAATTACGTGCTACATGTACAATATTACAGTTTTTTTTTTATTTTGCAATTAATACTGATCCAATATCCACCCATCATATTTTTCAATAGCATTTACAGCAGAACTATATCTCTTCTTCAATATATAAGATATCTTGTATATTATATAAGATATCTCAAATAATATATAAGATATCTTATATAATTACACAATTAAGATATCTTTATTAATATTTAAGATATCTTATTTAATATATAAGATATCTTATTTAATATATAAGATATCTTATATCATATTTGAGATATCTTATATGTTAAATAAGATATCTCTTTTAGTATATAAGATATCTATATTAAACTTTCAAAAGAGATATCTTATATAATATATAAGATATCTCTATTAGTATATAAGATATCTTATATATTAATTGAGATATCTTATATAAAATATAAGATATCTCATATATTTGAATTTATATAAGATATCTTATATTTTAAATAAGATATCTTATATAATATATGAGATATCTTATATAATATATGAGATATCTTAAATAGTGAATAAATATGAAAACGGCATGCCATACAATACACATCCTGTGCCTAGGTTAAATGAGTGCAAAATACAAACGATTTGTCTGATATTGCCAATCAACAGTGACAAACCAAGATGTAGAAAATCCCAGCTCGAAACTCAAGTAAAGCTCATATTGTGCAATAATCATACAAAAATGAATCTATAAACACAAACAGACATCAAAAGACACATATTCTATGCTTTATATTCGCATACTACATATCACTGACAAACAAAAAAACTATTGGTTGGTTTATGTTGGAAACCCGGCGCTATTGTCCGTTCTGGAGTTGCTCCCCTTTGCATAAGCGTGTAAAACGCGAGGTCAATGTGAAAAGTCTGGCAAATTGTCTATTATGGTAATTAAGAAATCAAAAAGTCGTATAAAATAGAACAGTCAAGTACAAATAAAACAAATTTCTAAAACAGCGGTCTCCTTGTAGATAGAGCACTATATTAGACACTGTATGTATATACTTGCATTCGTATGTTACAAATGCCTTTGAACCAGATTTTGGCACAATATAAACCAATGCTGGTGCAGCAGACCGCTACGTCTCAGATTTCTGTCAATCACCCATGAGAACAATCTTGAGCGAAATCATCCAAAAAAAATGTTGTGATCTTTCAAGATATTTCAACAATGAGGCTGAGAGCTGGGGAATAAATAACATTTCATGTAACAGCTAGCCTCCGTGCAAGACCTACCGGTACAAAGGTAGTCAAGGACGTTAAACAACTCCCAGTTAGATGTAACAGCTATGCCCAAAATATCGAAATTCATGTATAACTTTTGATACTAGTATACAATCTGTAAGCTTTATGAAGATGAAAATTTGAAATGCAATATTTCTTTGATCTTTTCGACATTTCGATAAGTGTAATTTTAGAGGGTTTAGTCACTATCACAACTAATGTACTTAAATTATAATGGCGTTCAGCAAAAATAAAAAAGTTGACTTTTTTCTTTTATTATAATGCCACAGTGGAAGATTTATTGTATGACAATATGTTCAGGACGACTTTTGACAATTATTGTCATCTCAAAAACTTCAGAAAATTGCACGAGGTTGCAGACCAGGCAAAATTTTCCCCAGAAAGTAATAACATTGGAAGTTAATATACAGATTGGATATTCTTATATTTGTTCTTTAAAAAGCGTGAAATTAAGAGATGGAATAAGATTTTAAATTTTAAATGACTTTAATATCTAAAATGATACATTCTTCGGCTAAACATATACTAGTATAAGATTTTTAACATAAACGGTACTGAATGTCTTATTTTGTTGATGTTACAGCAGTAAGTGATTGGTACATTTGTACAGGAAACGGAGAATGGAGCACAGGGATTTCCTCGTGGCCTAAAAAAATGTTAACTATCAAATATGAATCTCGGAGAGAGAGATTGATATTTGATAGTAAACAATTTTTTTTTCTAGGCTGGGAGCAAGTCCCTGTAAATGGACTTATTATTCATTACCTAGTCGATTACCCTGTCATAGTTTCCAGTTTTAGTAATGTTTCTGAAAAAAGGTTAATGTTTTACTCAAATCTCCTCTGGACATTATAGTATTATAAACACTTGACGTACAGAAGAGGCCTTCTAATATTTTATTGAATGATTTCTGTTCGAATTTCCATGGTTTTTCTTTATAAAAAACAAAATTGCCCGAAAATGAGAAATTTCTATTGAAATAATTGAGAATGTTATAATATGTAAATTAAACAACTCTTAGCGTTACTACAATATTTTTAAAATATACTTGCATGTGGATTTTGTCTACAACTCCCAGTTTTCCGTGATTTTTCTTTTAAAAACACAATTGTACCAAAAAAATGTAAAAATTCAATTTCAAATATTTGATTTTTGTACTTACATGTTCACATACAACTCATTAAATTAAACAAATAATTTTAAAATGTTTTCTCTAACCTTTGACTTGTGGATTTTTCTGCGTTTTCCTGTTTTCTGCGATTTTTCCTCAAAAACCCCAATTTTAACCCAAAATTGTGAATTGTGAAATTCAATTTTAAATATTTGAATTTGTACTTATATGTTCATAACGCTTTATTAATTAAACAAATATTTTTTAAATATTTTCTTCAACCTTTCACTTGTGGATTTTTCTTCGATTTCTAGTTTTCTGCGATTTTTCTTTAAAAACCCAATTTTACCCCAAAATTGTATTTTAAATATTTGAATTTGTACTTATATGTTCATTACAACTCATTAATTAAACAAATATTTTAAAGATTATTTTCTCTAACCTTTGACTTGTGGATTTTTCTGCAATTTCCAGTTTTTCTGCGATTTTTCTTTAAAAACACATTTTTACCCCATGTGAAAATTTTATTTGTTTTTAGCTCCCCGAGACCAATGTCCGGAGAGCTATTGTCATACCCCCAGCGTCGGCGTTGGCGTCAGCAAAACTTTAACCTGGCTTGTGGAATTGAGACCTGAATAGCTAGGATGTTGATATTTGGTATGTGACTTCCTTGTGATGAGAGCTTTCTTCTGGTAGTATACTTGTAGATATTTTGACCTTGAAGTGCCCTTAGGGCATTTTTAAAAAATTTTAACCTTGCCTCTAGAAGGTAGGCTTTTTAGTGGTAGGGTGTTCATATTTGTTATGTAACTTCCTTATGATGAGAGCTTTCTTCTGGTATCATACTTGTAGACATTTTGACCTTGACCTTGCCCTGAGGGCAATTTTTAAAAAACTTGAACCTTGCCTCTAGAAGGTAGGCTTTTAGTTGTAAGGTATTCATGTTTGGTATGTAACTTCCTTATGATGAGAGCTTCCTTCTGGTACCATACTTGTAGACATTTTGACCTTGCCCTGAGGGCAATTTGTAAAAAACTTTAACCTTGCCTCTAGAAGGTAGGCGTTGAGTGGTAGTGTGTTTATATTTTGTATGTAACTTCCTTATGGTGAGAGCTTTCTTGTGGTACCATATTTGTAGACATTTTGACCTTGACCTTGCCCTCAGGGCAATTTTTTTAAAAACTTTAACTTTGCTTCTAGAATTAAGTTGTTTAATGATAGGGTGTTTCTATTTGATATGTGACTTTCTTGTGAATAAAGCTTTTTATTACTTTCGAATTTATTGTGCATTGAGGTTACTGGAATCCCCGGCGAGCTAAGTTGTCTTCTGACAACTCTTGTTTTCACCAAGTGTTTATATTTTCATTGCTGCTCTTTAGTTAAACAAATATTTTTAAAATATATTTTCTTAGCACTGACCAGTGAATTATTTCAACAATTTCCAGTTTTTGGCAATTTTTCTTCAGAAAACAATATTTTTACCCCAAAATGGACAATTTCCCATTTGAACATGGTGTGCGATTTTTTACATGTTAAAGGCAATACAGTAAATAAACAAATAATCAAATACTGACATGAAATACTTTCTGTTGCAATTAGTTTGAGGTTTGGCCAAATTTGAGCTAGATTGACTGGACTATATGTGATGCTGCATTTAATGAATTTTTGCATTGAAAATTCTACTATTGTTGTTATATCAACTACAATGAACTCCAGTCACCTGTCACAACTCAGTAATGAATTGAAGGTCAAGTAAATTCTTTGTATACAAAAGGTACAATATGCACATGGTTACCCAATAAAAGTGTCGTCGTCTGCAGACACTTTAGTTTTTTGTCAATAACTTAAGTTCCAGTTGACCAATCCTTATGAAATTTTAACACAGTGTTCCTTGGCACAAAAGGAGGGCTTTGGTGGGTTTTGATTATTTTTTGCCCCTCTCATTTTAAAAAAAGGGGCCAAAAAGGGCAAAATTGGGTGTTTTCACATATTTGGCTGTAGAATATTTATTATTTATTGGATTTTGATGGGGTTTCTTTCTATGTGTTCCTAATTAAATTTCCTATCAGTGGTATGCCAATGGATTTTACGTGGCATGTACCATTCACGAAATAAATGGGGCCCAAAAGGGGCGATTTTAAAAAATGTCATTTTATTTATTTTTAGTCAGATTTTGATGCAGTTTTTTGCAATGGATTCCTTTTGAAAATAAATATAGAGCTGCACCATCAGATTTTTGACAACATGTTTCTTTTCCGAGCTATGAGGGGCCAAATGGGGATAAATTTGCAAATTTGCAGATTGTGTGAAATTTTCATTTTTCATTGGATTTGGATGGGATTTTTTTCTTTGGATTTCTCTAGATATAAGCTTTCAGTAGTATGTCAATGGATTTTGCATAGCTCTTACTGTTTCCAAGCTACAAGGGTCAAAAGGGCTGAAATTGCAATTTTCAAAATATATGAAAACTTATATTTTTGTGTTGGATTTTAATGGGGTTCCTTTCTTTGGATTCCTCTTATCATATAGTTAAAGTAATATGTTGACAAATTTTACATACCTCTTACCATTTCAGATATATATAAGGAATTATAAGGGTTATTTTTTGTTTTCCTTAGCTTGTATGCAGCTAATTACTTGTTTTCTTTGAATTCATCTTGATATAAATCTGTCAGTGGTTTTATGTTCCCTAGTTTGTGTCCAGCTAATTACTGTGTCAAGTTCCTTATTGTATCGATCTATTTACTGTGTCAAGCTCTTAACTGTGTCCACATTCACTTTAAATCACGCTTGATCAAATTTCAGTGGTCGACATGCTCAGTCGTATCATGCTGCGCTCGGCGTAGCCCTTTATATTGATTTTATTACAAAATTCAGCGTAATATAGGTGAAGTTCCAATGTCAGTAACCCATAATAACCATAGAATTTTCCTGTCACCATGGCTAATTTTCCTGATACATAATGTAACTTAAATGTATAAACCATCAGATTATGCAATTAATTACTTATATTCACGTTGAAAATCTCAATGTTTCATACTGAAATTCCAAGGGTCATATGGATAATTAGTACTTAATCAGATGATTTTTTGGCCAATGGTTACTTAAACCAGTGATTTAAAATTTCATACAAAATCTTTCAAACATCAATAAAACCATAAAATGTTATTCAATGAAGACCAATTTGGGTTTATGGTATCATCTAGGAATAATCTTTAATTTTGCACAGAGGCCTTGCAGATATTTCAAGGCATAGCCTCGATCACTTTTCTTGGTAGTAAATTTCAGTCACTCATATAGGTGATTTTAACTAAAAATGAAGAAAGACAACTCTTATTTTACTAAAGTGTTTTATTTAAACAAGTGATTTTGGAAATCACTTATTCAAGTAATGCCCTGGACTGTTCATATGTAGTCTTTTGGGCTAACTCAGATAAGAAATATACTAGTCCAAATCCCATTCTACTAGTCCGAAAATGAAATAAAAGAAATAATTAAATACCGAAGTTACTGTAAATTTTGATTCTGCATATGCGCATTTCGACAACTCATGTCTCTTCAGTGCAGATAAAATCGAAACGTTTGGAAGACCATAAAGTCAAAATTGTTTAAAAACTGATAGAAAAGGTATAATGAAGTTACCATTATTTTTAAATATATTGATATTTAAAACTGTTTTATTTTTATGAAAAAAGCTTTTCATTTTCCCCCATTTGATTAATAAAATTATTGCAACAAAAAATTCTTAATAGTCCAATCAGACTAGTGGTTTAAAAAATTACTTGTCTGAATTGAAATTTACTAGTCTTGGGCATAGGACAAGTGCATAACTGAGCAGATTGTTTTTGGTAGGCAAAGTTGTAGCAAGACTTTTCACCCAAATATACCCAATTTCACCCAAATGATACCCAATACACCAAATTATGCACAAATATGAAATAAAATTGCAATTTAGATGAAAACTGAATTAAGTAATTTAAACAATACTTTTTGAACAGTATTTAAAGTATTTGCATTGGAAATGTCACATATCATATGCTCCTTTATATGACCACGGAAAATATACCCAAATGCATAATTTAACGCTATTAGACATAATTGTTATGCTCATAATCCCCACGCCAAACAGAGTTGGGGAGGGGATAAAGCATCTCGCCTGTCCGTCCGAGTGTCCGTCTTAGTGTCCGTCTGTTCGTCCCACCTCAGGTTAAAGTTTGTGTTAAGGTTCATATATCTGAGGAACTACATGTGGCACATCAATCATCTTTGGTCAGTGGATGCGTCTTGGCGAGTGATGCTGCTTCAGATGATAATTGGGTCACTCTGACCTACATTTTATGCTTCAATGACTCAGGTTAAAGTTTGTGTTTAGGTTCATATCTGAGGAACTACATGTGGCACATCAATTATCTTTAATCAGTGGATGTGTCTTGGAGAGTGATGCTACTTCAGATGATAATTTGGTCACTCTGACCTACATTTTATGCTTCAATGACTCAGGTTAAAGTTTGTGGATAAGTTCATTTCTGAGGAACTGCATGCGGCACATCAATCATCTTTGGTCAGTGGATGCGTCTTGGAGAGTGGACTGCTGCTTCAGATGATAATTTGGTCATCAATGACTCTGGTTAAAGTTTGCGTTAAGGTTCATATCTGGGAATAATACATGTGGCACATCAATCACCTTTGGTGAGTGGATGCGTCTTACACTGAACTGACTTGAGTTAAAGTTTCCATTAATATTATACGTCAATGATCTTAATGTTCAGTGGATGTACCTTCAACATTCATACATCTTTAGATTATATTAGGGTTATTATTTCTTGACAGTGGGCGAGGGGATTAGCTGTCGTTTGTGACTGCTCCCACTTCTAGTTGTTTTCCATTCCGGTTTAAAGGTGGTTAAAACAACGACCTTTATTTCCAAAACAACCACCTTTATTTCCAAAACAACCATTGTCCATTTTAGACAACTATGGATATCTGCGTATAAAAGTATGTCGTCGGACATTTTAATGTTATTTTTCAAACACCTTTCCCCTAATTAATAGCAAGCATTGATTGTTAATCTGGAGCACCCCTTTTGTCATTATCATCTGTGTGAATGCCATATGAATATAATTTTCTGGGGCAAACAAAATGATTGCAACCAAAAATATAACATGTTTGCCTACCCCTTTCCCCCGAAAAAAAACGTCTCATAGATACAAAAAGCTAAAATTTTCTCCCCCCCCCCAAAAAAAAAAAAATAGAATCATCTAGGAAAAAATTGGGTCAACTCAAGTGTTATTCAATTCAGTCCCCTTCTGTATCTGACTCTTTCAAACAGTTATGGGCTGGAATTCCTCATGATCACCCCTCTTGCTCTGAGAAGGTATATAGATGTCTTCTTTGTCATGTTTGTTTTGAGAATCATGAATGTACAAGAAAAATTGCAATCAACACATACATTTGAAGAAATCTGAGTGATTGTTGTGGACAGATTTTAATTAAGGTTCCTACATTGAAGTAAAAAATATAGTTACAAATTTCAAACAGACAACATGATCAACACTCTTACCATTTTCACTACTATTTGGTGGAATTACCCAAAATACATCGAGATGCTGTTGCATTTAAATAGCATCTTCAGGCATTAGTGTAGGTAAGTGGAATATAACGACAGCATTATAGAAAACTTGGCCTTAGCACAACTGGTGACCTTGACCATTTAGATCACTTGGATTGAAAAATGTACAAATAAGCTGTGGGGTTGTAAAAAATTAGACAAACCAAATTTCCTAGACATCTTTGTAGATATCAGATACCTGCCTTTTTAATATTTGTTTAGTACTTAATCATACCTGCAACTTTTCAAAATTACAGATTATATAAAAAGATGTCAAATCATATAATATTTTTGTTGCAAGATTAGGGGGGCATATGTCATGTATGTAGTGTTTCACAAACACATCTTGTTACTTTTTTTGATACCACTACAAGGTACTGTAAGCATGGTAAGTATACGGTGTGAAATTGACGATGCAACAAAATTATTTGTCAGATTCATTGTATCATATTTAAAAATGTACCATAGCAATGAGTTAAAACTTGTATTGTAAGAAGCACCTTAATTAAGCTCATTTATTGGTTCAATGTATGTGAAAATATTTCTCCTGTGCTCAATTAAATGTTTAATGTTCAACAGAATGGGACAAACATTAAGCTTCAAACATGTCAAAGGAAGCATTTTTTTTTTTAGCTCACCTGACCCAAAGGGTCAGGGTGAGCTATTGCCATCACTTGGCGTCCTTTGTCCGTGCGTCGTCTGTCTGTTAACTTTTCACATTTTCATCTTCTCCTCTGAAACCACTGAAGCAAATTCAACCAAATTTTACAGGAATGATGTATGGGAGGTCCTTTACAAAGATTGCTCATTTCTTTCCGATCAGATAAAAAACATGGCCGCCAGCGCTGAACTTAGGTTTAACATTGGACCCAATGGGAAAATACACATTTTCATTCTTTTCCTCTGAAAATTCAACCAAACTTTACAGAATTGATGTACTAAAGGTCCTCAATGAAGATTGTTCATTTCGTTTGGATCCGATAATAAACATGGCTGCCAGTGTGGAACATAGTTTAATATTGGACCCTTTGGGAAAATCACATTTTCGTCTTCTCCTTTGAAACCACAGAAGCAAATTCAACTAAACTTTACAGGAATGATGTATGGAAGGTCCTTTTCAAAGATTGCTCATTTTGTTCCTATCCGATAAAAAACATGGCCGCCAGTGCGGAACTTAGGTTTAACATTGGACCCTATGGGAAAATACATTTTGATCTTTTCCTCCGAAACCACTGAAGCAAATTAAACCAAACTTTACAGGAATAATGTATGGTTAGGTCCTCAGTGAAGATTGCTCTTTTCTTTTGGATAGATAAAAAACATGGCTGCCAGCACAGAACAACATTGGACCCTATGGGAAAATCTTCATTTTCATGATCTACTCTGAAACCATTAAAGCAAATTGAACGTACTTATTTCAATAGAATCTAACAAAAACATGGATGTGAGTAGAGAACACAGGTTAACATTAAACCCTATAGGAAAAACATATTTGGTCGTCAGCATAGGCAAGGCTTAAAAGCATCTTTGTCAGGTGAGCGATACAGGCTCAGTATCTGAGCCTCTAGTTTAAATATATCTTGTTCTCAACTTTGTTGAAAATAGTCTAAGGGAAAATTATACATTATAAAAGTACATGTAGTTTTTTTCATTTTACTAAGTTATCATGTACACAAATACAATCAAGTAAAAAATGCAGGAACATCAAGGAGAGATCTTTGATTTCACATTGGGTTGAACTGAATATATATTGCTGGTATTGCAAAGCCTTTAAGTTTTTAGTGCTAATACTTTTGTGAAAAATCAGGCTTTTAATTGTTTTTATGCCCTTCTTTTAGATAATGGGGTCATTAAGTTTTACCATGTTTACCTCTTCTGTCATGTTGGCAAATATTCTTCTTTTGTGTAAGAATATACATGTAAATGATTTGATATTTAATTTGAAGCTTTCATATTGAAATGCGTTCTTTATCAGGGGCAATGTAGTTTGAATTATATGATTTGATGAATGCCTCAATATGCCACATTTGGATACAATATTCATGATAGTTAAAATCATCAATTTGAAAAATTTAAAGCATAATTAAATAATTTTTACATCATATTTTTTATAGTGGTACAAGAAACTGGTTATGTTGATAGACGCAACTATTTATACAGAACTAAAAAAGAAATGATACCAGAATTCATTGTTCCAGACTTAACAGGTTTTCAGGTTTGTTATATTGATATTCAGTAGTTAATTATATATACATGTACATTTATAAGGCCGTAATAAAAAAAACATCATAGATTCTCACCCCCCTGCTGCAATGACTATTTTCAAACCAAAAAAAAAAAAATTGAAATTTTGTTCAATTTTTGCCATTTTCTTCAAAATTTACAGCATTTTTCACCACAAATGTTTAAAAATAAGAAAAAATTGCCCCACTGCTCTTAATTAAAAAAAAAATTGGAATATAACATAGGATTTTTATACGACCGCAAAAATTTTGCGGTCGTATTATGGTATGGCGTCGGCGTTGGCGTCAGCGTCGGCGTCTGTGGACAGCATAACTTTAGTTCTAGTGAACGGATTGTTATCAAATTTTAGTATGATGTTTGTTGGCACAAGCACAAGCCCGGGTTTTAATTTCGCGTTCCCTGCCCAACCCGTTCTTGAAAAAGAGGCAAAAAAGGGGCCAAAAAGGGGTAAAATTAGGTATTTTCGTGTCTGTGGACAGCATAACTTTGGTTCTAGTGGATGGATTGTTTTCAAATCTTAGTATGATGTTTCTTGGAACATTCTTGAGAAACGTTTTTTTCCTTTAGGTTTTTGCCCTTCCCATTTCAGAATTAGGGGCCAAAAAAGGGTTAAATGAGGTATTTTAACATATTTGACTGTAGAATCTTTATTATTTATTGGATTTTGATGGGGTTTGTTTCAGTGTGCTCCTGAGGAAATTTCCAATCTGGTGTATGCCAACGGATTTCACGTAGCATGTACCACTCACGAGATAAATGGGGCCGTACAGGGGCAAATCTCAAAAAAAATAATTTTTTTATTTTAGTCCGATTTTGATGCAGTTTTTTTCAATGGATTCCTTGCGAAAAATTAATATAGCACTTAACTATTAGATTTTTGGTAACTTGTTTCCTTTCCCAGCTATGAGGGGCCGAACGGGGCCAAAATTGCGAATTTGCAGATTATGTAGAATTTTTATTTTTCATCGGATTTCAATGAGATTTTTTTCTTTGGATTCCTCTTGATCTAAGCTTTCAG
>MJUU01012011.1:4054-29034 GCA_002080025.1 Modiolus philippinarum | reverse complement strand
GTCGTCGTCGTCTGTAGACACTTTAGTTTTTGGTCAATAACTTTAGTTCCAGTAGATCAATCCTTATGAAATTTTAACATAATGTTCTTTGGTACAAAAGGAAGGCTTGGCTAAGTTTTGGTAATTGTGGCCCCACCCGTTTTTAAAAAAGGGGCCAAAAGGGGTTAAATTGGGTGTTTTCACATGTCTGTCTGTAGAATCTTTATTATCAATCGGATTTTGATGGGGTTTCTTTCAGTGTGCTCCTGAGGAAATTTCCAATTGTGAGTATGCCAACGGATTTCACGTAGCATGTACCGCTCACGAGATAAATGGGGCCCAACAGGGTCAAATCTCCAAAAAAATAATTTTTTTTACTTTAAGTCCGATTTTGATGCAGTGTTTTTAATGGATTCCTTGTGAAAAATTAATATGGCGCTCAACTATTAGATTTTTGATAACTTGTTTCCTTTCCCAGCTATGAGGGGCCGAACGGGGCCAAAATTGGGAATTTGCAGATTATGTCAAATCTTTATTTTTCATCGGATTTCGATGGGATTTTTTTCTATGGATTCCTCTTGATCTAAGCTTTCAGTAGTATGCCAACGGATTTTGTGTAGGTCTTACCGTTTCCGAGCTACAAGGGGTCAAAGGGGCCAAAAATGCAATTTTTCTAAATATGTCAAATCTTTATTTTTCATCGGATTTCAATGGGATTTTTTTCTTTGGATACCTCTTGATCTAAGCTTTCTGCCTTATGTCAACAGATTTTGTGTAGCTCTTACCGTTTCCGAGCTACGAGGGGTCAAAGGGGCCAAAATTCAAGTTTTTCTAAATATATCAAATCTTTATTTTTCATCGGATTTCAATGGGATTTTTTTCTTTGGATTCCTCTTGATCTAAGCTTTCTGCCTTATTTCAACGGATTTTGTGTAGCTCTTACCGTTTCCGAGCTATGAGGGGTCAAAGGGGCCAAAATTGCAATTTTTCTAAATATGTCTTAACTTTTTTTTTCATCAGATTTGGATGGAATTTTTTTCTTTGAATATCTATGGATGTAAAGTTTTAGTTGATAGTCTATATTTTGCATAGCTCTTACGTTTTTTTCATCAGTAAGTGATCAAAAGGGTTGAATTTTTCCTTTTTTTGTTCCTAGCTAATAACTGTGTCAAGCTTCTTTTTGTGTCCATCTAATTATTGTGTCAAGCTCTTTACTGTGTCCACATTCACTTTAAACTACTTTTGTTGAAATTTCAGTAGTCGACATGCTGTGGTCGTATCATGCTGCGCTCGGCGTAGCCCTTTATTGAAACTTCACAAACTGTTTCTATATATATTGTAGATGTGCACCTCCCTTTGTGGAATTATTTTGAAAATGTTGTCCTATTTTTACGGACTTTGGAACATAGTCATTTTTTATCAACATTTTCAACAAAGGGTACCCATTTTGTGAAATCAACTCCTCCTACAGTTTCAACCTACATCTTTGAAACTTCACATAATGTTTCTATATATATTGTAGATGTGCACCTCCCTTTGTGGAATAATTTTGAAAATTTTTTCCTATTTTTATGGACTTTGGAACTTAGTCGTTTTTTAGAAGGATGTCTAGCATCCATAGAGATGATTTTGGGCCTCAGAATTTTCAAAATGGCTGCCGTTGCTATGGAAACTGGAAAAAAGTGGGAAAATTCAAAGTGCCTCAAAATGCATGAAACTTTACAGAAAGATTGCCTAGCACCCATAGAATTGAATTTGAATTTTGAATTTCGAGCTCAGAACTTCCCTTTTTAGCGCACCTGGCCTAAAAGGCCAAGTGAGCTTTTGCCATCACTTTGCGTCTGTCGTGCGTCCGTCCGTCGTCTGTCGTCCATCCGTCCGTCGTCCGTCCCTCCGTCGTCCGTTCGTCCGTCAACAATTTCAAAAATCTTCTCCTCTGAAACTACTGGGCGAATTGTAACCAAATTTGGCCTGAATCATCACTAGGGTATGCAGTTTCAAAATTGTGTTCGATTAGTCCGAGGGTCAAACAACATGGCTGCTGTTACTAAAAATAGAACATAGGGGTAAATTGCTGTATTTTGCAAATAGCTCAAAAACCGTTACAGATATCAAAAATCTGACAGCAAGTAAAAATGATCAGCATGGCAAGATCTACCCGCCCTGCAATTTTGAAGAAAATCTGAAAACCCGTCTTGGAGTTATTGCCCTTTTTCCGTAAAATTTTCAAAATTTTAATTTATTTTATTTTTTATTTGAAAAACCATTACAGATACAGGTCAACTTTAAATTGCAAAAATGTTCAGCATATCAAGATCTACCCACCCTGAGATTGTGAAGAAAATCCATAAACCCTTGTAGGAGTTTCTTTTTTCACCGATTTTTAAAATTTTCGTATATTTCATCTTTTATTTCCAAAACTATAGAAGATGAAGGTTAAGTGTAAATTGATGAAATGTTTGCCATGCTGTGGCGACTTCAAAACTGATGTTGAAAATTGTTCCTTGACCGCTATTTTCAAAATGGCCGCCAAAAAAAGGCGGGAAAATTCAACATTGTCCGATTTCAATGAAATTTGGTTTCCAAATAGATATTGATGTTGGCACTTCAAAACTGGTGTTGAAAGTTGTTTGTTGACCGCCATTTTCAAAATGGCCGCCAAAAAAGGCGGGAAAATTCAACATTGTCCGATTTCAATGAAATTTGGTTTCCAAATAGATGTTGATGTTGCGACTTCAAAAACTGTGTTGAAAATTGTTTGTTGACAGCCATTTTCAAAATGGCCACCAAAAAAGGCGGGAAAATTCAACATTGTCTGATTTCAATGACATTTGGTTTCCAAATAGATATTGATGTTGCGACTTCAAAACCGGTGTTGAAAATTGTTTGTTGACAGCCATTTTCAAAATGGCCGCCAAAAAAGGTGGGAAAATTCAACATTGTCCGATTTCAATGAAATTTGGTTTCCAAATAGATATTCATGTTGTGACTTCAAAACCGGTGTTGAAAATTGTTTGTTGACTGCCATTTTCACACCAAAAAAGGCGGGAAAATTCAACAATGTCCGATTTCAATGACATTTGGTTTCCAAATCGGTCTTTATTGTCATAACTTCAAAACTGATGTTAAAAATTGTTTGTTGACTGCCATTTTTAAAATGGCCGCCAAAAAAGGCGGGAAAATTCTACATTGTCCGATTTCAATGAAATTTGATTTCCAAGTAGATATTGATGTTGCGACTTCAATACCGATGTTGAAAAATGTTTGTTGACTGCCATTAACAATATGACATCTCGACTTCAAAACTGGTGTCGAAAGTGGTCCTTAGCAAGAACTTTTTTGTCAAAAAAGCCCAACAAAGAAATATAGTAAAACATGATCAGACTTTTGAAACAGTTCAAGATATTGGAGGTGTTTGAGCTACGAAAGTTTGAGAAACTGAAGATCAACTGTATAACTTACAATGTTACCTTGATTGTGGCAACTGAAAGCCAGGTGAGCGATACAGGCTCCTGGGAGCCTCTGGTATATATTTTTGAAAAAGGGGAGGCATATCATTGTGTCCATACTTGTACTGTGTCAACACACGCTTAAATTTGCACTTGCCATATTGATTCAGGGTTCAATGTGCTGTGATGAGCATAATTGGTTGCCATTCGGCGACAGCTCTAGTTATTTATTATGTTTATTTACAGCATGTAAAGATTGACCTTTACAGACTCTTGGGCAAGACTTTTGAGTCAATGTTCCTGTATGTTTTGAATAAAATTCCATTCATTCTTAATCATTCAACTAACTCGCACATAATTTTTGTTTCAAGATTTCATTTTCAAAGCCATTATGGCAGGAATTATTTCTTACTTATGTTCTTTTACAGTTGAAACCATATGTACCATATAATGCTCCAAACATAGAAACTTCAGAAGGGGAGATGACTCCAGAAAGATTGTATGAACATTTTTATGCAGAGAAAATAGCTGAGGACTTTGACCAAGGCAAAATAACACCAGATATGGACTTAAAGGAATTTGAAAATTTAGAGTCATTAAAAAGTTAAATGTTGTAAACACTTTTTATTATACCCCCCTTTTAGTTGGTGGTATATAGTGATCATGGTGTCTGTTCCTCCGTCCGTTCATTATTCTGTCCACCATAGGATATATACTTTGTGGCGACAACTCCTCCTAGACCACTTGGTGAAATTCAATGAAACTTTCACAGAATGTCCACCATAGGATACATACTTTGTGGCGACAACTCCTTCTAGACCACTTGGTGAAATTCAATGAAACTTTCACAGAATGTTCAGTACATATTGCCATTGTGCACAAGCTATTTAAAAATTTGATTTTACTTGAATTTTTTTTTGGTGATTTTTTTACATGTGGAATCAAATGGGGGAGCGGGGGGTTTGTTTAACTGTGAGCTTTGCTCACAGTTTTTCTAGTTTAGACAACAAATTGCTTTTTCTTTTTTTTTATGTCAGTAATGTTGGAAATTGACTGAAATAAGACAACTATACCTCTGTCATCTTTCAATCAGTCCATTGTTGCATAAGATTTGACAACAGAGAGTTTTGGAAAATGACACATGGATCAAATGTGGATGACACAAGAAACACAAAACAATCCGTACAGATTCAAACTGCTTAACCTCACAGTTATTTTAACAGGGTCTGGAAGTCTTGTTAAGTTTTGAAACTAAGAAGTAAAAAAATGTACCCAGAAGTTTTTAATGCAAATATGTGATGTTTCAAACAAAAAATTGACCCTCAGGTGTTGGCAGGGAACAGTCTCTAACTGGAATTTGATCTTGTATTCTTACACACCCTACTCAGGGATGGATTCAGAAATTGAAGTTAGAGGGGTGCATTTAATAAAAATCACAAATTTTAAGACAGATATTTTGCCAAACTCCCAATTTTAAAACTATATATTTTTTCCTGTTTTAGGGGACAGACACCACTCACGCAACCCCTTAAATCTGCACCTCCAAAAAATTCTCATCGTAGCAAAATCATATATCAAATAGGTTAAAGTTTTCAAATACTACCGTCAAGGCAATGTCAAAGTCAAAATCTCTAATATATTGAAATATTGTACAACCAGAGAGCTCACATGCCAAAAATCATCATCCTAGCTCTTAAGATCTTCATTCAAGAAGCAAGGTTAAAGTTTTTGCTGAAACTGATGTCAATGTCAGGGTATTACAATAGCTCTTCAAACATTTGACCAGGCGAGTTAAAAAGATAACTGGCAAGTCTGTTCCTCATCCAAATTTGCCAACAGCAAGAAACTTGGTTTAACATTGAATTCCATTAAAAGAATTTAGCCCAAGAAACCACTAATCCAAATTGGAACCAAACTTTATCTTGGGGGATTGGCATGTGTGCATGCAATCCAAGGAGTCTACCACCCTAACAAAGGTTAACACCAGACCTTGTGCAACTCCTATCTCTTAAGACAGCCATGGTTCAGGTCAGCAATACTGGCTCTTGAAAGCCCCTTTTTATACCCACCACACGCAGTGGCGAGGTATTATGTAAAACCCCAGTCTTGTGTCCCTCCATCTGAAGAAGGTTTCCTACTGATAACTTTAGAAAGAAATATCAAACGGTCTTCAAACTTGATATGTAAGTTGTTTACCACAAAACCTAGGCCTAGTTATACATCCGCTCCGAAGGAGGGGGGTATACTGTTATCTGTCCGTCTGTCATTCCGTCCCTCCGTCCGTCACACATATTTTCGTCGCATTTTTCTCAGCAACTACACACAACAGCCACTTGATATTTGGTATGGTGCATCAGTATAGGGTCCTATACTGCGCCTCCCCTTTTCGGCCATATTGGATCACCACTTCCTGTTTACCGACTTGTGTCTTTTTAGCTCACCTGGCTATGCTTTTGCAATCACTTTATGTCCGCCGTCCGTCGTCCGTCCGTCCGTAAACTTTTCATTCAAAGATCTTCTCCTCTGAAACCACTGGGCCAATTGAAACCAAACTTGGCCACAACAGTCCTTGGGTGGTCCCCTTTAAAAATTGTGTCGCTCAGGTCAAGTCAAGATGGCCGCCAGCTGGGACCAAAATTTAACATTGGACCCTAAGGAAAAAAAAAACGTTTCAAATTCTATTTCTCTGAAACTACTGGGTCAATTGGAACCAAACTTGGCCACAAAAGTCCTTGGGTGGTCCCTTTAAAAAAAGATGTTTTTTAGGTCCGCCCGATTTCCAAGATGGCCGCCAGCGAAAAACATAGTTTTAACATTGGACCCTATGGGAAAACACTTTCAAAGATCTTCTTCTCTGAAACTACTGAGCCAATTAGAACCAAACTTGGCCACAATAGTCCTTGGGTGGTCCCTTACAAAAAAGGTGTTTTTTAGGTCCGCGTGATTTCCAAGATGGCCGCCAGCGGAAACATAGTTTTATCATTGGACCCTATGGGAAAACATTTTCAAAGATCTTCTCTGAAACTACTGAGCCAATTCACAACCAAACTTGGCCACAATAGTTTTTGGGTGGTCCCTTACAAAAAAGGTGTTTTTCAGGACCGCACTACATTTAACATGGCCGCCAGCGGGGGACATAGTTTTAATATTGGACCCTATGGGAAAACACATTCAAAGATCTTCTCCTCTGTAACTACTGGGCAAATTGGACCCACCTTTGGCCACAATAGTCCTTGGGTGATCCCTTACAAAAAAAGTGTTTTTAAGGTCTGCGCGAATTCCAAGATGGCCGCCAGCAGGAAACATAGTTTTAACATTGGAGCCTTTGGGAAAACACTTTCAAAGATCTTCTTCTGTGAAACTACTGAGCCAATTGGAACCAAACTTGGTCACAATAGTCCTTGGGTGGTTCCTTACAAAAAGGGTGTTTATTTAGGTCCGCGCAATTTCCAAGATGGGTGCCAGCGGGGAACATAGTTTCAACATTGGACCCTATGGGGAAAACATTTTCAAAGATCTTCTTCTCTGAAACTACTGAGCCAATTGGTACCAAACTTGGCCACAATAGTCTTTGGGTTGTCCCTTACAAAAAAGGTGTTTTTCAGGATTGCGCTACAATCAACATGACCGTCAGAGGGGGACACAGTTTTAACATTGAACCCTATGGGAAAACACATTCAAAGATCTTCTTTTCTGAAACTGGGCCAATTGGAACCAAACATGGCCACAATAGTCCTAAGGTGGTCCTTTGCAAGAAAGATGTTTTTCAGGTCAGTGCTATATTCAAGATGGCCGCCAGTGGGAAACATAAGTTTTAACATTGGATCCTATGGGAAGACATTTTCAAAAATCTTCTTCTCTGAAACTACTGAGCCAATTGATACCAAACTCGGCAACAATAGTCTTTGGGTGGTTCCTTACAAAAAGGTGTTTTTCAGGATTGCGCTACATTCAACATAGCTGCCAGCGGGGGATATAGTTTAACATTGGACCCTATGGGAAAACGCATTCAAAGATCTTCTCCTCTGAAACTACTGGGCCAATTGGAACCAAACTTGGCAACAATAGTCCTTAGGTGGTCCTTTGCAAAAAATGTGTTTTTTCAGGTCAGCGCGTTATTCAGGATGGCCGCCGGGGGAAACATAGTTTTAACATTGGACCTTATGGGAAAACACTTTCAAAGATCTTCTTCTCTGAAACTACTGAGCCAATTGGAACCATACTTGGCCACAATAGTCCTTAGGTGGTCCCTTGCAAAAAAGGTGTTTTTCAGGATCGCACTGTATCCAACATGGCCGCCAGTGGGGAACATAGTTTTAACATTGGACCCTATGGGAAAACACATTCAAAGATATTCCCTCTTAATGTACTGAGCCAATTGGAACAAAACTTGGCCGCAATAGTCATTGAGTGGTCCCTTGCAAAAAGGTGTTTTTCAGGTCAGCGCGATATCCAACATGGCAGCCAGCGGGGAACTTAGTGTTTCCCATGGGGTCCAATGTTAAAACTAACAGAGGTCTTCTCCCCTTTAACTAATTAGGGATATTGGATTTATAGTTTAATTATATATAAGGGCTCTTTAACATAAAATGTCTATGTTAATCAAGGGCCAGGTGAGCGATACAGGCTCTTGAGAGCCTCTTGTTTACTTTCATTTTCAAAATTGACTTTTTCGTCTCATTTTTCTTAGCATTACACATGACAGCCACTTGATATTTGGTATGGTGCATCAGTATTGGGTCCTATACTGCGCCTCCCCTTTTTGGCCATATCAGATTGCCACTTCCTCTTTACCAACTTTGTGCCTTTTTAGCTCACCTGGCCTAAAAGGCCTTGTGAGCTTTTGCCATCACTATGCGTCCGTCGTCTGTCGTCCGTCTGTCTGTCTGTCTGTCAACAATTTCAAAAATCTTCTCCTCTGAAACTACTAGGCCAAATGTAACCAAACTTGGCCTGAATCATCACCAGAGTATGGCTTCTCAAAATTGTGTTCGATTAGGCGGTATGTCAAACAACATGGCGGCTGTTGCTAAAAATAGAACATAGGGGTAAATTGCAGTTTTTGGCTAATAACTCGAAAACCGTTACAGATATCAAAAATCTGACAGGAGTAAAAGTGAGCAGCATAGCAAGATCTACCCGTCTTGGAGTTATTTCCCTTTTTCCATAAAATTTTCAAAATTTGTGCATTTTTTATTTTTTATTTCAAAATGTGTTTCAGATAGAGGTCAAGTGTGTATTGCAAAAATGTTCAGCATATCAAGATCTACCAACCTTGAAATTTTGAAGAAAATCCAAAAACCCTTGTAGGAGTTATTGCCCTTTTTTAGCTCACCTGGCCAAAGGCCATGTGAGCTTTTGCCATCATATGCACTTTCAAGTTTGTAATTTTGATCTCCCTAGACCAAACAACATGGCTGCTGTTACTAAAAATAGAACATAGGGGTAAATTGCAGTTTTTTGCAAATAACTCAAAAACCATTACAGATATCAAAATTCTGACATGGAGTAAAAATGATCAGCATGATGAGATCTACCCACTGTGCAATTTTGAAGAAAATCTGAAAACCCATCTCGGAGTTATGGCCCTTTTTCCGTAAAATTTTAAAAATTTTTGCATTTTTATGCCCCGTGAAACGAAGTTTCGGGGGGCATATAGTTTTTGGTCTGTCTGTCTGTTTGTCTGTTTGTCCACAAAAAACTTTAACATTGGGTATATCTTTTGAATGGTAAATGATAGGGCTGTCATATTTTGCATGTGTATTCCTTGTGGCAAGACCTTTCAAACGATACCAAAATTTTGGACCTCGTGACCTTGACCTTGACATGTGATGGACTTTTTGAAAAAAAATAATAAACTTTAACATTGGGTATATCTTTCAAATGGTAAGTGATATGGCTTTCATATTTTGCATGTGCATTCCTTGTGGCAAGACCTTTTAATTGGAACCAGAATAGTTGACCTTGTGACCTTGACCTTGGCCTGTGAACAACTGCATAAAAACTTTAACATTGAGTATATCTTTTGAATGGTAAATGATAGGGCTGTCATATTTTGCATGTGTATTCCTTGTGGCAAGACCTTTCAACCGATACCAAAATTTTGGACCTCTCGACCTTGACCTTGACATGTGATGGACTTTTTGAAAAAAATAATAAACTTTAAGATTGGGTATATCTTTTGAATGGTAAGTGATATGGCTTTCATATTTTGCATGTGCATTCCTTGTGGCAAGACCTTTTAATTGGTACCAGAATAATTGACCTTGTGACCTTGACCTTGGCCTGTGAACAACTGCATAAACATTTTAACATTGAGCATATTTTTTGAATGGTAAGTGATAGTTCTTTCATACTTTGCATGTGTATTCCTTGTGGAGAGACCTTTCAATTTGTACCAGAATATTTGACCTTGTGACCTTGACCTTGGCATGTGACTGTCCGGTAAAATTTCACCAAAAAATGAAATTATATTTTGTTTTATTTTATATGTATATAGAAATTAAACTCATTTATGATGAAATGTTTCTAGTTTTTTTTTGTAAAAAAGATTTCTTAAATCATTTAGCATATTTTCTTCATTTATTCACTTTCGTTTTACATGTATCTATATATGTATTATATATATTTAGGATGAGGGATGTTACTAAAAATATCTATTATTTCATTTCTTCTCTTCTGTGTATACCTCCACTTTTGGGGAACCAGTATTAATGATCCCTGGTGTAATCAAAGTACTGATAACACTGATAAACAGAACACAATGAGTTGGCTATAAATGTTGCAAAAAGGGGGGGAGGTGAAAATTGTTTTCTTAATAATACTTGGATAATGATTGGAAGGGTTCATTTGGGTGACTTCTGTGTTTGCATCCAATTGCAATCATCATTTGATGTGATTAAACTTTTCTGTTGATACCAGAATTTATTTCTACAAATTATTTTGTCAGAAGGACATTCATTGTTCAAAGTTGCTAAATGTTTCTTCTTTACTTCTACCCGGGGGCATAAGTGTTTCACAAAACACATCTTGTTTATTTTTTATTTCAAAAAGTGTAACAGATAGAGGTCAAGGGTAAATTGCAAAAATGTTCAGCATATCAAGATCTACCCAACCTGAAATTTTGAAGAGAATCCATAAACCCTTGTAGGAGTTATTGCCCTTTTTTCACCTAATTTTTAAAATATTCTTATTTTTCGATTTTATTTCCAAAACTATAGAAGATGAAGATTAAGTGTAAAATTATGAAATGTTTGCCATGCTGAGGCGACTTTTAAAACTAAAACTTGTATTGAAAATAGTTTGTTGACCGCCATTTTCAAAATGGCCCCCAAAAAAGGCAGGAAAATTCAACATTGTCCGATTTCAATGAAATTTGGTTTCTACATAGATATTGATGTTGCGACTTCAAAACCTGTGTTGAAAACTGTTCGTTGACCGCCATTTTCAAAATGGCCGCCAAAAAAGGCGGGAAAATTCAACATTGTCCGATTTCAATGAAATTTGGTTTCCAAATAGATATTGATGTTGCGACTTCAAAACCTGTGTTGAAAATTGTTCGTTGACCGCCATTTTCAAAATGGCCGCCAAAAAAGGCGGGAAATTAAACATTGTCCGATTTCAATGAAATTTGGTTTCCAAAGAGATATTGATGTTGCGACTTCAAAACCTGTGTTGAAAATTGTTCGTTGATCGCCATTTTCAAAATGGCCGCCAAAAAAGGAGTGAAAATTCAACATTGTCCAATTTCAATGAAATTTGGTTTCCAAATAGGTATTGAGGTTGCAACTTCGAAACTGATGTCAAAAATTGTTCGTTGACCACCATTTTCAAAATGACCACCAAAAAAGGCGGGAAAATTCAACATTGTCAGATTTCAATGAAAATTGGTTGCCAAATAGGTATTGATGTCACAACATCAAAACAGTTAACAATTGTTCGTTGACCCCCATTTTCAAAATGGTCGCCAAAAAAGGCGCGAAAATTCCATGTTGTCTGATTTCAATGAAATATGGTTTCCAAATAGGTATTGATGTCGCAACTTCAAGACTTATGTTGAAAATTATTTGCTGACAGCCATTTTCAAAATGGTTGCCAAAAAAGGCGGGAAAATTGTTTGTTGACCGCCATTTACATAATGATGTCTCTGTTTCAAAAGTGGTCCTTAGCAAGAGCGTTTTTTTGTCAATAAAGCCCAACAAAGAAAAATAGTACAACATGATCAGACTTTAAATACTGTTCAAGATATTGGTGGTGTTTGAGGTACTAAAGTTTGAGAGACTGATGATCACATGTATAACTTACAATGTTACCACGATTGTGGCAACTGAAAGCCAGGTGAGCGATACAGGCTCCTGGGAGCCTCTAGTTCATGGAATATTCAAAATTTTCATATTTTTCGTCTTTTATTTCCAAAACTATAGCAGATGAAGGTTAAGTATAAATTGCTGAAATGTTTGCCATGCTGTGTGGATTCCAAATCTGGTGTTTAAAATTGTTTGTTGACCGCCATTTTCAAAATGGCTGCGGAAAAAGACGGGAAAATTCAACATCGTTCGATTTCAATGAAATTTGGTTTCCAAATAGATCTTGATGTAGCGACTTCAAAACCGCTGTTGAAAAGTCTTCATCGACCGCCATTTTCAAAATGGCTGCCAAAAAAGGCAGGAAAATTCAACAATGTCCGATTTCAATGAAATTTGGTTTCCAAAAAGGTATTGATGTCGCAACTTCAAAACTGATGTTAAAAATTATTCGTTGACCGCCATTTCAAAATGGCTGCCAAAAAAAAGCTGGAAAATTCAACATTGTCCGATTTCAATGAAATTTGGTTTCCAAATAGATATTGATGTTGCGACTTCAAAACAGGTGTTGAAAATTGTTTGTTGACAGCCATTTTCAAAATGGCCACCAAAAAAGGTGGGAAAATTCAACATTGTCTGATTTCAATGAAATTTGGTTTCCTAATAGGTATTGATGTCACAACTTCAAAACTGATCTTGAAAAATTGTTCGCTGACACCAAAAAAAAGGCGGGAAAATTCAACATTGTCCAATTTCAATGAAATTTGGTTTTCAAATAGATATTGATGTTGCAACTTCAAAACCGATGTTGAAAATTGTTCGTTGACCGCCATTTACAAAATGATGTCTCGACTTCAAAACTGGTGTTGAAGGTGGTTCTTAGCAAGAATGTTTTTTGTCAAAAAAGCCCAACAAAGAAATATAGGAAAACATTATCAGACTTTAAATACAGTTCAAGATGTGTGATTTTTGACGAGCTACCAAAATTTTATAGACTGAAGATTAACTGTTTAACTTACAATGTTAGCTTGATTGTGGCAGCTGAAAGCCAGGTGAGCGATACAGGCTCCTGGGAGCCTCTGGTTTACTTTCATTTTCAAAATTGTGACTTTTTCGTCGCATTTTTCTCAGCAACTTCACTTGACAGCCACTTGATATTTGGTATGGTGCTTCAGTATGGAGTCCTATATGGTGCCTCCTCTTTTTGGCCATTTCCAAATTTTTACTTTTTTGTCGCATTTTTAGCTCGCCTGGCCAAAGGCTATGTGAGCTTTTCTCCTCACTCGGCGTCCGTCGTCCGTCGTCGTCCATAAACTTTTCACATTTTTGCTATCTCCTCTGAAAGCACTGGACCAATTTGAACCAAACTTTACAGGAATGATGTATGGAAGGTCCTTTACTAAAATTGCCGAAATTTTTCCGATCCGCCAAAATACATGGCCACCAGCGCTGAACTGAGATTTAACACTGGACCCTATGGGAAAAAGCATATATTTGCTATCTCCTCTGAAGCTACTGAAGTAAATTGAACCAAACTTTACAGGAATGATGTATGGAAGGTCTTTTACTTAGTTTGCCGAAATTTTTTCGATCCATGAAAAAACATGGCCGCCAGCGCAGAACATAGTTTAACATGGGACCCTATGGGAATAGCAAATATTTGCTATCTCCTCTGAAGTTACTGAAGCATATGGAACCAAACTTTACAGGAATGATGTATGGAAGGTCCTTTACTAAGTTTGCTGAAATTTTCCCGATCCGCCAAAAACATGGCCGCCAGCGCTGAACTTAGATTTAACATTGGACCCTATGGGAAAAAGCATATATTTGTTATCTCCTCTGAAGCTACTGAAGTAAATTGAACCAAACTTTACAGGAATGATGTATGGAAAGTCCTTTACTTAGTTTGCCGACATTTTTTCGATCCATGAAAAAACATAACCACCAGCGCAGAACATAGTTTAACATGGGACCCTATGGGAATAGCAAATATTTTCTATCTCCTCTAAAGTTACTGAAGCAAATGGAACCAAACTTTACAGGAATGGTGTATGGAAAGTCCTTTACTTAGTTTGCCGACATTTTTTCGATCCATGAAAAAACATGGCCACCAGCGCAGAACATAGTTTAACATTGGACCCTATGGGAAAAGCAAATATTTGCTATCTCCTCTGAAGTTACTGAAGCAAATGGAAACAAACTTTACAGGAATGATGTATGGAAGGTCCTTTACTAAGTTTGCTGAAATTTTTCCGATCCGCCAAAAAACATGGCCACCAGCGCAGAACATAGTTTAACATGGGACCCTATGGGAAAAGCATATATTTGCTATCTCCTCTGAAGCTACTGAAGTAAATTGAACCAAACTTTACAGGAATGATGTATGGAAGGTCCTTTCCTTAGTTTGCCGAAATTTTTTCGATCCATGAAAAAACATGGCCGCCAGCGCAGAACATAGCTTAACATGGGACCCTATGGGAAAAGCAAACATTTGCTTTCCCCTCTGAAGTTACTGAAGCAAATGGAACCAAACTTTACAGGAATGATGTATGGAAGGTCCTTTACTTAGTTTGCCGAAATTTTTTAGATCCGTGAAAAAACATGGCCGCCAGCGCAGAACATAGTTTAACATGGGACCCTATGGGAAAAGCAAATATTTGCTATCTCCTCTGAAGTTACTGAAGCAAATGGAACCAAACTTTACAGGAATGATGTATGGAAAGTCTTATACTTAGTTTGCCGAAATTTTTTTGATCCGTGAAAAAACATGGCCGCCAGCGCAGAACATAGTTTAACATTGGACCCTAAGGGAAAAGCATATATTTGCTATCTCCTCTGAAGCTACTGAAGCAAATTGGACCAAACTTTAGAGGAATGATGTATGCAAGGGCCTTTACTTAGTTTGCCGAAATTTTTTAGATGCGTGAAAAGGCATGGCCGCCAGCGCAGAACATAGTTTAACATGGGGCCCTATGGGAAAAGCAAATATTTGCTATCTCCTCTGAAGCTACTGAAGCAAATTGAACCAAACTTTACAGGAATGATGTATGGAAGTTCCTTTTCTTACTTTGCCGAAATTTTATCAATTCGTGAAAAAACATGGCCGCCAGCAAATGGAACCAAACTTTACAGGAATGATGTATGGAAGGTCCTTTACTTAATTTGCCGAAAATTTTTTCGATCCGTGAAAAAACATGGCCGCCAGTGCAGAACATAGTTTAACATGGGGCCCTATGGGAAAAGCAAATATTTGCTATCTCCTCTGAAGCTACTGAAGCAAATTGAACCAAACTTTACAGGAATGATGTATGGAAGTTCCTTTTCTTACTTTGCCGAAATTTTATCAATTCGTGAAAAAACATGGCCGCCAGCGCTGAACTTAGATTTAACATTGGATCCTATGGGAAAAGCAAATATTTGCTATCTCCTCTAAAGTTACTGAAGCAAATGGAACCAAACTTTACAGGAATGATATATGGAAGGACCTTTACTTACTTTGCCGAAATTTTTTTGATCCGTGAAAAAACATGGCCACCAGCGCAGAACATAGTTTAACATGGGACCCATGGGAAAAGCAAATATTTGCTATCTCCTCTGAAGTTACTGAAGCAAATGGAACCAAACTTTACAGGAATGATGTATGGAAAGTCTTATGCTTAGTTTGCCGAAATTTTTTGATCCGTGAAAAAACATGGCCGCCAGCGCTGAACTTAGATTTAACATTGGACCCTATGGGAAAAAGCATATATTTGCTACCTCCTCTGAAGCTACTGAAGTAAATTGAACCAAACTTTACAGGAATGATGTATGGAAGGTCTTTTACTTAGTTTGCCGAATTTTTTTCGATCCATGAAAAAACATGGCCGCTACCGCAGAACATAGTTTAACATGGGACCCTATGGGAATAGCAAATATTTGCTATCTCCTCTGAAGTTACTGAAGCAAATGGAACCAAACTTTACAGGAATGATGTATGGAAGGTCCTTTACTAAAATGGGAAAAGCATATATTTGCTATCTCCTCTGAAGCTACTGAAGCAAATTCAACCAATCTTGACAGTAAGGATGTATGGAAGGTCCTTGGATCTTACAAAAAAGATGGCCTCCAGTGCAGAACATAGTTTAACATTGGAGCCAGGAATGAGATAACCATCCTTATAGTCATCATCTCTGAAATGTATAGAAGGTCCTTTGCAAAAATTATTCATTTCAATAGGATCAGACAAAAAACATGGGTGCTAATGAAGAACATAGCTAAACCTTTGACCCCATTGGTAAGAAAACATCTTTTTTAGTCATCTTTGGCATAGAAGCATTTTGCCAGGTGAGCGATACAGGCTCAGTCTCTGAGCCTCTAGTTCTAAGAAGCTGCACATGACAACTACTTGATGTTTGGCATGGAGCTTCTGTTAAGGGTACTTTACTGAATCTCCCTTTTTCAGCCATATTGCTGTTTACAGACTTTGTGATTTTTTTTACGTCCATTTCCAAGTTTAACTTTTTCGTTGCTCTTTTCTCGGCAACCACACATCCAACTGTGAAAATGCTTGCATTGTGTCCACACTTGTATTGTCCACACACTTACTTTTGCTTTTTTTGCACTTACCATATTGATTCAGGGTTCAGTGAGCGGGGGTATAACTGGCTGCCATTCGGCGACAGCTCTTGTTCGATTTTGGATTCAGAGGTCCGATGGATTCTGGAGTTATTTCCCTTGAAACTTGGAAATTTTGTTAAACATGGGAGATATCATGTAATGCACCATTACTATTTTTATTTAAGAATTGAATGCAATATTTTGTAGTTTTATTGGAGTGTAAAAGGGTGGAGCATTTTTCACATGAAGTGCTAGCGTTTCCGAGCTGTAAGGGGTTAAAGGGGCAAAAATTGCTATTTCAAAATATGTAAAGTCTTTATTTTTCATCGGATTTAGATTGGATTTTGTTCTTTGGATTTCTCATGTTTGAAGCTTTCAGTAGTATGTCATTAGATATTGCGTATCTCTTAGAGTTTACGAGCTATAAGGAGGAATCAAAGGGGTCAAAATTGCAATTTCTCATAATATGTTGAATTTTTATTTTTCATCAGAATTTGATTGTTTTTTTTTTCTCGATTCTTCTTTTTGTAAGCTTTTAGTAGTATGCCAACAGATTTGGCGTATTTCTTATGGTTTCAGAGCTATAAGAAGTTAAAGGTACCAAAACTTTTATAGGATTTTAATGGGATTTTTTTACTTCTGATTCCTCTTGATGTAAGCTTTCAACAGTCAACAGTTTTTGTGTAACTCTTATAGTTTTTCATAGCTCTTTAAGGGATTAAAAGGGCTAATTTTTATGTTCCCAAGGCCTGCTTTGTGTCCAGCTAATTACTGTGTCTAGCTCCTTATTATATTCATCTAATTATGATGTTTAGCTCTTTACTGTGTCCACATTCACTTTAAAATACACTTGTTCAAATTTCAGTGGTTGTATCACGCTGCGCTTGGCGTAGCCCTTTATTGTAATAGTAGGCCCTCCCATTTTCAAAAAGGGACAAATTGGGTGTTTTCATATATAGGCCTGTAGAATCTTAATTATTTATCGCGAATTGATGGGGTTTCTTTTTGTTTGCTCCTGAGGAAATTTCCTATCTGGAGTATGTCAATGGAATTCATGTGGAATGTACTGTTAATGAGATAAATGGGGCCAAATAGGGGCAAATGTCAAAAATATTTAAAATTCTTATCTTTTGTCCGATTTTGATGAAGTTTTTATGCCCCCGGAGCTTTAGATCGGGATATATTGTTATTTGCCCTGTCTGTCCATCTGTCTGTTTGTCCATAACTTTAACCTTGTTCATAAATTTTGGTCTTCCAAATGTTTAGATTTTATCTGCACTGAAGAGACATAAGTTGTCGAAATGCGCATATGCAGAAATTAAATTCACAGTAACTTCGGTATTTGTTATTTTGACCAAATGTGATAAGCATTTCATATGTGGTATGTGTATTGATTATGTTAAGCTGAACACTATTATGCAAATTCACTAAGGTCAGGTCAAAAGGTCAAAGTCTAGATTTTGCTATAGCTCCTTAATTACAATTGGTAGAGGCTTCATATTCTATATGTGAATAGATCTAATGGAGCTAAGTACAAATCTGTCAAAAAATTGGGTCAGGTCAAAGGTCAAGGTCACTTTGAGTAAGTCTGAAAACTTTAATAAAAACTTGAACATTGTCTATATCTTTTCAACCAGATGTGATATGACCTTCATATTTGGCCTGTATATTGATAATATGAAGCTTAACACCACTTTGCAAATTTCACGAAGGTCGGGATAAAGGTCAAGGTCACAGGATTCAAAAGGTCAAATCTAGATTTTGCTTTTATCTCTTTTATTACAATTGCATTAGAGGCTTGATATTCTAAATATGAATAGATCTAATGGATCTTAGTACAAATGTCCACTTAACCTTAATTTATAGTTTATATGGCAATTTTAGCATTAATTTTGTATCTGTAACAGGAGGGTCTGGTGTCTGTGCGTCACCATTCCCTCGTGTTAACTGTAAGGTCTTGACATCGGACAACTGACAGACAGACATATACCATAATGTCGATATCAAGACGGTTCGTTCCTCTGGGACCTGAGTTATGGTAGAAAATGATACCAAAATGCATGAAAGTTACATATTTTATTTAAAAAAATATTCAAATACAAGGTTTAACAGAAAATGTTTATGATTTCCTACGAAAACAATTTTGAAATGGATCCATAAAAAGAGAACATGTCTCATACTATATACAGGATAAGTACTATCCAATATTTCATGCCCAAGTTCGACCGTAGTAGGCCTGTTAAGATGTAGCCATAGAGACAGGACCATTGAAGTCCAGTGGTCAATTCCGACCTAGAACAAAAGTTGAAAACAAAATTTATTTCTGAACATTTCACGGAATATGTTTAATTATTTCTTAAAATTTACATCCACTTTAGAAATGTATTAATGTTCCAACATAAATCTGTTACGGTTAAGTTCCTTCATGTTTTAGAAAGTATTTATACAGTATGAATAATTGTTATATCCTTCACTATAGGTGTTAAAATTTCGTCTGTTAATTTCACTGTTTTATTAAAGAAAGTTAACAATGTCTTAAAACGCCACAACCGTTACATATCAAAGACATGATTATTACCAGTGGCATAGTGCTTCACAAACACATTTGTTTTGAAATTGGTTCCTTATGAACAATTAACATTGTTTAAGTTTCGGAGACATGTTGTGTTTGCTCTGTTTCTTTCTATTATTATACCCCCGCTCCAAAGGAGGGGTATACTGTTTTACTTCTGTCCATCCATCCATCACACACATATTGTCGTCGCATTTTTCTCAGCAACTACACATGACATCCATTTGATATTTGGTATGGTGCATCAGTTTGGGGTCCTTTACTGCGCCTCACCCTTTCTGCCACATGGGATCGTCACTTCCTGTTTACTGACTTTGTGCCTTTTTACTTTTATTTTCAAAATTGTCACTTTTTCGTCACATTTTTCTCAGCAACTGCACATGACAGCTACTTGATATTTGGTATGGTGCATCAGTATGCGGTCCTATACTGCGCCTCCCCTTTTCGGCCATATGGGATTGCCACTTCCTGTTTACCGACTTTGTGCCCTTTTTACTTTTTCAAAATTGTGACTTTTTCGTCGTATTTTACTCAGCAACTACACATAACAGCCACTTGATATTTGGTATGGTATATCAGTATGGGTCCTATACTAGTAGTAGGGGAAGGACGAGACGCTTAGCATTTGAGGAGGAGCAAGAGGAGCAGGCGGAAGTATGACGTCATAGGTCACGTGACCGGAAGTATGACGTCACCGGAGGTGACGTCATCGGAAATGACGTCAACCGGAAGTATGACGTCAACGGAAGTGACGATGTCCAAACCGGACCAATGAGAGCGTTTCCCTCCAGATTTGAAATTCAAATATTTAAAACGGACCAATGGGAGCGTTGCGCGCTCGATTTCAAATCGTATCAAGTTTGAACGGACCAATGGGAGCCTTTCCCTCATGTTTGAAATAGTCACGATTTTGAGCGGACCAATGAGAGCCTTCGTTTCATAACAGACACAGGTAAATTTGAAATTGGAAAGCGTCATTTCAACAGCGGTTTTCAAAGCGATCAGACGTGTTTTGTATTGTGCACATAGCGTATATCTTGGATTTTAGTTATTCTGTACTTGAAGGTAAGCAGAAATGTTGAAATGTTTCGTATTGTGAATGATTTTATCCTACGGTCAGGTCTTTGTGCAGAGACAATTAATAATATAAATGAAACATTAGACTTCTCAGAGATTAAAACATTATGTCTTGACCATGAAAAAGAAATAGCTGAACTTGTAGCCAGCACATTAAAAACATTAAGAGACCTCTATGACAATATAGAGAAAATAGGGTCTATAATTAGGACCATTCTGCTTTTGCTCACTCATAGACAGGTCCGTATTGAAATGGTCGAACTATGTACATGTTGGCTCGACTACTCGCAGGGTAAAGCGATGCTAACTTTGGATAAATTAACAAAACTGTTTGATGAAACCAAAAACTCTGAAATCTTCCCAGATAGTGAAAAGCAAGTTCGCTTACAATTAATAAACAAGAAAATAACAGATGTTCATAAATCGTTCGAAAACTTCAATCAGCTTTTCCTACTTTCTGTAATGCAAATCGTGTGTGGTGATAGTTGTTATTACGAAGGGGTTCATTCTGTAAATGTAATGGAGGAATAAAATCATACTCATTGATCCGAAGAGAATAGTGGTTAAACGTGTTATTTGTATGTTTTCAGATGCAACAAGAACACACTTTGTCAAAAAATTACGCCCTGTTGGTGAACGAGATTCCGGTAGACGACCTATTGGAAGACTTACAGCACGTCTTGTCCGTCAGACAGAGGGTATTCGTGTCTAAACAGTCGACGAGAAAAGACAGAGCAAGGGCCCTGTTAGAACTCTTGCCCGAGAAGGGACAGAAAGGATTGCAAGCATTTTTAAATGTCCTTTATTTACATTTTCAATGTAGGCTATTTATGTTTTACAGGTGTGATAACAGATTACACAAAGCGATTAAAATACAACGCTTGAAGACATTTTATTTTTGTAAGTATACTAACTTTTTTTCATTAATATTTATGACTAAAATATTAAGATTTTATAAAAGAATTGCCAATATGAGCCCGAAAGGGCATGTCTGTACGTCTGTTTACTAAAATTATTATTTATTAATTTATTTATTTTTTGTTTGTTTTTGTTTTTGTTTTTACTTATGTTTTTATTGTTTATTTTGCAGAATACTATACAGTTTGTTGTTCAAAATAAAGAAGATTATCAATTTAAGGTAAGTCATTTTATATAGTACACAAAATGAACAATAGGACCTAAGTAAAATGTAAAAAATACAGAATTTCTGTCAACACAACACAAGAGGACCTCGATAGGTCCAAAACGTTTGATTACACTCATTAGAAGAGGCCCGAAATAGGCAAAGCGTTTGTTGTTCAAACAAGAGAACCCAACAAAGTCAGTGCCACTGTACCCAACAGGGCAAGCATAGATCTGTTTATAAATCACCCGACACTAGGGCCAATGCGTTTACACACCTCACACAAAAAGTACGGCCGCGTAGCAGAGTACCAATTTATGTCTGTAATTTTACGTTAATACCAAGTCATTATTATCATTTTCCACACATGCTCTTTTTCTCTCGTTTCAGATGGCCTTTATATGTGACATCTGCGGAAAAAGCTTCAGCAACAAACGTAATCTAACCAGACACATGAAGACCCACAGTGGTGAACAAACATACAGTTGCTCCATCTGTGGAATGATGTTTAATAGATCAGACAACAGGAACCGTCACGAAAAAAGCCACGAGGAAGGCCACAGAGACATGACATGTGACATCTGTGGTCAGTTTTTTGACAGAAGTGATAATCTTCGCCGTCACCATGCCATTCACAAAAACCGGCATCAAAACCTCAAAAAGAACTGCTAGTCCAGAACCTGTCCCTCCACCAAAAAGGCCACGTCCATCTGTTCCTGCTGCTGCTGGTGCTGCTCCTCTTCAAGTAGAGCCCGACAATGTCCCTGAAGATCCAGAGACCCATGAAGTATTTATGAATCACTGGCGTGAAATACAGACCAGGAGTGTTGTTGGTAACCCCATCCAGGACCGGTTCAATTTCCAGTTGACCGAGTTTACCCCAGAGCGTCTGCGAGAGATGGTCGAGGAAATATTTTCAATCCAGACCAATGCATTCAGATTAAATCTGTCACCTGTGTTTATTTTACGCAACATTGAAACCGGTGAATTGCGTTACCATCACCCTAGTGCCAACAACGGTCGTCTTCTGGATGTTCCACCCCTCATCAGAAATCGTCAAGATCTAGAGCGATTTTTGGAAGAATTGGACAGGAGCGACATCTTAGAATTTGCCCAACAACAACGTGATAGCACGAAATGGGTCGTTCACCTTGTTACCAATATCACCTTTTACGTCAACAAAATTGTTGGACACGTTATTGGAGCCAGGGTCAAATTGCCTAATTTTGTAGCCAACAACAAAGCCGTCGTTGGATTGGTGGCTGGATCCCATGGACCCTACGACGACGACTTATGTTTTTTTAGATGTCTGGCCGTTCATCGTGGAGCACCAACAACTGACGTCGAAACCCCCGCTAAGATGTATTTTCACCAGTATCTTCAACACGTTGGCATGTCGTCCAGTGATTTTGAAGGTGTGAATTTACTCGACCTACCCAAATTGGAATTGTTGTATAGTATTAATATATTTGTTTATGGTTTGGAAGAGACGGAGGAGAATGACATCGTTGCACGCCTCGTTCATCGTTCCATTGAACTGCAACCCGACACCATGTACCTGAATTTGTACAAGGACCATTTTAGTTATATTAAAAGTCTCGACCATTATACAGAGAGCTATGCCTGCAATAAATGTGACAAGTTATGGAAGCACGTTGGTCACCTTCACCGTCACGAAAAAATCTGTACAGCTAATACCAAATTGAAATATCCCGGTGGGATCTACAAATCAACCCAAAATGTACTTCAGCTATTGAAGAACGAGAACGTTCCAGTTCCCATGGAGTTTTATCCTTACAGAGCTACTTATGATATTGAGTCTATGTTCATCCCAACTAACAAAACGTCCAGCAACAAACTCAACTGGATCAACGAGCACGTTCCAGTCAGTATATCTGTGTGCTCCAACGTCCCCGATTTTAAAGACCCCGTATGCTTTGTTAGCGAAGGGGACCCGTATAAACTGGTATCCGACTGTATCGAATATCTACACAGAATAAGCCAGAAAGCTTTTTGTATCCTGACTTCTGAATTCAAGGCCGTCTATGAATTTATAGAGGAAAAAATTGACAAGGACCTCGACCCCGAAGACGAAAAGTACGACTACAAGAAAAAGAAGCACTATCTGAATAAATTGGGTGTCCGTTTGGAAAAATATCTCCAAGAACTTCCGGTCATTGGATTTAACACGGGCAAGTACGACATCAACGTTATGAAAGTCCCGTTTTTCTCCTATTTGGCTAATGAATGCATGATAAAGTTTACGGTGAAACGTAACAACAATTTCATGTGTGTCAAGACAGAGCAGTTGAAGTTCCTGGATATCACCAATTATCTTGCCCCTGGTTTTAGCTATAGCCAATTTTTGAAAGCTTATGGCTGCGCCGAAGAAAAAGGCTTCTTCCCGTATGAATTTTTGACCTCGTTGGATAAACTGGATGAAACCCGACTCCCTCCACACGAAGCTTTCTATTCCTATCTAAAGAAAGCCAACATCACAGAAGATGAATACAACTATTGTCAACAAGTTTGGACATCCAACAACATGCCTACCATGAAAGAGTTCTTAGTCTGGTACAACAACAAAGACGTTGCACCCATGCTAGAAGCCCTTGATAAAATGTTTGATTATTATAAACAGCAAAACATCGACATGTTTAAAGATGGGATCAGCGTTCCTGGTTTGACTCTGAGACACATGTTTGATGGCCTTCCCGAATATTTTACAATCATCGATGAAAAAAATCAAGATTTATATCGATTGTATAAAGACAACATCGTTGGAGGTCCTTCCATCATTTTTCATCGCTATCACGAAAGAGATGTCACCTATATTCGTGAGAAAGATTACGACAACCCCAAAATATGTAAGAAATTGTATGGTGTTGATGCCAATGCTTTATATTTATGGTGCATAATGCAACCCATGCCAACCGGTCATTTCGTTCGCCGTCAAAGTGAGAACAAGTTCCAAAGAAAGGCCAATCGCCGTTGGGAAAGAAAAGCAATCGAATGGTTGGAATGGGAATCCAAACAAATAGGTCACCACATTCAACACCACGGCAACAGTATGGAGAAGAAAATTGGCATGCAGCGAATACCAGTCGACGGTTATTGTGAAGTAACAAATACAGTGTACCAATTTCAAGGTTGCATCTTCCATGGCCACGATTGTCATTTGACTAAATTCCTCACCGTTAACCCCGTCAATAAACACACCTTCCAAGAACTATATTCCAAAACAGTGAAGACCAGTCGCTATATCAAAAACCAAAACTTCCAACTGAAAGAAATCTGGGAATGTCAATGGGATAAATTGAAGAAAGAAGACAAGCAAATCCAAGAGTTTGTCAAGTCCATGAAACGCCCCTGTGACACCATGTTCACGATGACACATGATCAAATCATCGAAGCCGTCAAGAACGACAAGATATTTGGTTTCGTCGAAGTGGATATCCACGTCCCAGATGACTTAAAGACCAAATTCGGCGAAATGCCACCAATATTTCAGAATACGGAAATATCCAAAGAAGATATTGGTCCTTTTATGAAAGATTTCGCCGATAAACATGGAGTCATGAAACACCCCCGCAGAAGTTTGATAGGAAGTATGTTTGGGACCAATATATTGATCATTACACCGTTATTGAAATGGTATTTACAACATGACCTGAAGGTATCCAAAATACACCAAGTGGTGGAATACTCACCGTCTACATGTTTTAAATCTTTTGGAGATGATGTCAGTGATGCCCGTAGAGCCGGCGATGTCGATCCGGACTTGAAAATATTAGCCGAAACCAAAAAATTAGAAGGCAACTCTTCGTATGGTACAACAGTAACAAACCAAGAGAAACATAAACACATCTGTTATGGTACAG
>MJUU01012010.1:10715-24193 GCA_002080025.1 Modiolus philippinarum | reverse complement strand
TATACATTGTTTCTAATGTTTTTCTATCTAAAATATACCTGAACTTACTAAAGGACCTTCCATACATCATTCCTGTAAAGTTTGGGTTCAATTTGCTTCAGTAGCTTCAGAGGAGATAGCAAATATGTGCTTTTCCCATAGGGTCCCATGTTAAACTATGTTCTGCGCTGGCGGTCATGTTTTTTGGCGGATCGGAAAAATTTCGGCAATCTAAGTAAAGGACCTTCCATACATCATTCCTAGTATTAAGTTTGGTTCAGGTTTGTTCAGTTGTTTCAGAAGAGATAGCCAATATGTGCATTTTCCCAAAGGGTCCCATGTTAAACTATGATCGGCCCTGGCGGCCATGTTTTTTGGCGGATCATGAATATTTCGGCATTCTTTGTGAAGGACCTACCATACATCATTCCTGTTAAGTTTGGTTAAAATTGGTTCAAGGGTTTCAGAGGAGATAGCAAAAATGTGAAAAGTTTACGGACGACGGACGCCAAGTGATGGCAAAAGCTCACATGGCCTTTGGCCAGGTGAGCCAAAAAGCTATGTAGAGCTTAACACGAGGGAAACAATCATTAGTTTAAGACATTCTTTTTAAAAATTAAGAGTTTGAAAGTCACCAAATAATTTTTGGGGGGAGGGGCACCGAAATATTGAACCTCCGAGTTGGTGAATTCCCTTGGGGACTAATAGTCTATAATAAGGGTTATGTATATAAATACCGATGTTACTGAAAATTTGGGGTAATATTCCTCAACATTTTTAAAATCAAATTATTGATAGTCACTATTTTTACTAAGAAAGTATACAAGGATATACGGTTGCTAGGTAGAATTTCCAAAAATGAGTGGTCTTTGAGACTTTCATGAAATTTACCATGTTTGGAATCAATTATTTTGAAAATCCAATTGGTGAAAATGATTGCCCTAATCGAAACAAATCCTAACACTATTGTTGCTAGGTAGAGTTCCAAAAAATAAGTGGTCTTTGACACTTTCAGGACATTTACCAAATTTGGAATCAATTATTTTGTAGATCCAATTGGTGAAAATGATTGCCCTAATAGAAACAAATCCCAACAGTATGGTTGCTAGGTAGAATTTCAAAATAAGTGGTCTTTGATACTTTCAGGAAATTTACCAAAATTGGAATCAAATATTTTTGAAATTCAATTGGTGAAAATGTTAGTCCTAATTGAACAAATTACTACATGTATGGTTGCTAGGTAGAATTCCAAGAAATAAGTGGTCTTTGAGACTTTCAGGAAATTTACCAAAGTCGGAACCGGAATCAAAATTCTGAAACTTTATTGCACATCTGCAGACTATATGCAACAATTCTATCACAAAATTAAAACACTAAACCCAAAAATGAAGGAAGAGTTCCACTGAAAAGCTCACATATATAAAATAGACATCTTGGAGCCTCTTGTTTGCACCAAGACCAATATCAAAAATCCGAAAGCTTATTGCACATCTGCAGCATATATGCAACAATTCTATAACATAATTATAACACTAAATCCAAAAATGTAGGAGGAGTTCTACTGACAAGCTCACATATATAAAACAGACATCTTGGGCCCTCTTGTTTGCACCAAGACCAATATCAAAAATCCGAAAGCTTATTGCGCATCTGCAGCATATATGCAACAATTCTATAACAAAATTAAAACACTAAATCCAAAAATGAGCGAGGAGTTCCACTGACAAGGTCCATCTAACGGACAGACAGACGGACAGACCGACAGACGGATGGGACCAAAACAATATCCCCGCATTTTCTTCAGAAAAGTGCGGGGATAATAAAAAATTGTTTATACGATAGGTCAGCTTAGAGGGCTATAATACCTTTTTTCGTGCATTTTTTTTTTGTTTCTTAAAGTCATTTTACTATTGATATTACCAGATATATTCTTATCCAAAAACGAAAGAGTTATGCTTAGGTTTTTATATTTTGTGCCAGAAAATATTGATAGATTAAAACATCCTTAATAGTAGTATATGGGCAATGACAAACTCATTACTGTGGGGGTGGTGTCCGCTGTTACCGGAAATGACGTCACTGGACTGGATGCGGAAATCTTTTTTGCACATCTAAGCAAAATTTCAGTTATTCGATGAGAATTTTGTCTAAATGATTTTGTATGTCTTTAATACAATAATTAAAATAAAAATAAATAATAGGTATGAAGCTATTCGAATAATATAGTATATTTGCCAAAAATTCAAAAAGTTTTATCAAAGGGAGATATTTCTTTACTGAAATACCATGGAATAGGTCAAATTTTCTAATTTTGTTGCAAAAAATAAGGTAGTTGATACAAATTCTTTTTTATATTAGTCAAAATCATTTTAGTAAAGCACATTTATTATCATTTTCCCAAAATATATGTGTTTTTGTTAATTTGGGGTCCCAAATTACTTTAATTAAGTTATCTCCCCTTTTTTTGGAAAATGACAAATTCTTCAGGTCCGTGACATATCTTTTTTATGTTTTGAAATACTTAAAGAAAGTTTGGAAAAAATTGTATGCCTGCTTATAGAAAAAATATGCCATTGAATTGTGGTATAGGGCTATTTCCCATATAATTCTTACGTAAATATAGTGCAAAAACACCAAATTTGACCACTCTCTTTATTGACATATCCGTGACCCCTTAATTATTTTTTTCTGCATATTTTTATAAGCACGTTGCTCAAAGTTTCATTGTACAAAATTTAAAAAAGTTCTTATGTCAGAAACCAAGACACCCAATCTTCCTTAAGAAATGTAACCTCTATCTCAAGTTTCAAAAATGAAATAATAAGTTCCTAGCTACTATAGTGTCGGTCCCCGAAAACTAAATATAATATTGACACAACTTAGAAGCAACGCATCATTTCTTAATTATGATTTATATAAGGTAAATATTTTTATTCGAGTGTCCGAAATTTACTATACTAAGAAAATCTGGCCTGGTTACCAGAAGTTTGTCATATAGATCTTCAACTTTTAACGGTTGTGGTAACTCAGAGTTAACCGATGCAAAAAGCGAATATATATTTAAGCTGGTATACGAATATATCAAAAAATCGGAAAGATTTCTTGTTGTTTGATCACCACACACACCACCAAAAATAACTGTATTGTTTCTATTATTATTTAACTATCACTGCAGTTTCATTTTTCATTTTCCAAAATATTGCTATATATTTGTTGTAATATGCATAAGCATGCTCTAATATATTATTGTATTCTTCATACGTAGTTTGTTTCTTATCCATTTTGTCATTTATGAGCAAATAAAATAAGTTTAATCCAGAAAATCCTTTCTATGTTTTTTTCTATAATTGTAGGAGTCTGCTATTTGGAGCAGGAACAATTCTCACTGGATGCAAAAATTTGGTGGATTCTGTATTTGTGACTGGTCCGTAATAAATTAGAACAGCTACAGTTAGAAGCTGCCAGAATAGTTTATGCAAAGTTGAACTTTGTCATTTTTATGCATAATATTGCTTATAGGATACATCCTTCTTCGATTTTAAGATATGATTTTTTTATCTTGCAGGATGTCTGTACATATATTTCTACCGTTGGGATCTACCCTTTGGTAGAGAATCTTCTGAAGTATGGTTGCTAATTAGAATTCCTAAAAATAAGTGGTCTTTGAAACTTTCAGGATATTTACCGAAATTGGAATCATATGTATCAGAATTCTAAGTGTTCAGACCTTCATTTTTTTCCAAACCCTTCTCCCAAAAAACAAGTTTATATTTTCCAAACCCTTCTCCCCCCCCAAAAAAAAAACAAGTTTAAATGCTAAAAGTTCAAAAATATGAGTCTTTGACATTTTCATGAAATTTACCAAAGCTGGAACCGGAATCAAAATTCTAAAAGCTTAATGCGCATCTTCAGACATAATATATAATTTTATAACAAAACTAAATATATGAATTGAAAAATGTAGGAAAAGTTCCACTGAAAATGCTCTCATGTGTCAAAATAATCATCTGTGGGCCTCTTGTTCGCACAAAGACCAATATTAAAAATCCGAAAGCTTATTGCACATCTGCAGCATATATGCAACAATTCTATAGCAAAAACACTGAATCCAAAAATGTAGGAGTTCATCTGGCAAGCTCACATGTGTCAAAATAGACTCCTTGTGGCCCCTTGATTGCATCAAGACCAATATCAAAAATCCGAACGCTTATTGCGCATCTACATCATATATGCAACAATTCTGTAACAAAATTAAAACACTAAATAAAAAAAATAATCGAGGAGTTCCACTGACAAGGTTCATATAACGGACAGACAGACAGACGGATGGACGGACGGGAACAAAACAATATCCCCGCATTTTCTTCACAAGTGCAGGGATAAAAATCATTCATTATTGGCTGTGGGTCTATCCTGTGTTGCAGGAACCTCTTTCTAAGATCATAAGATAAATTTTATTTCCAATCAAGGAGCCCACACGGGCAGTATAATTACAAAAGTATCGTACATTCTGTAACCATTAGATGCCTATCCTTTGGATAAGAAACAAACCTTTTATTTTCTGTAACTATTGGAGTTCTACCCTTTGTTAAAGGAACCTGTATCGTTGTACAATACCTTTTATTCTCTATGTAACTATTGGAGGTCTATACCTTTTGGCACATAGGCCTGTATGCATCGTTGTACAAACCTTTTACTCTCTCTGTAACTGTTGGAGGTCTACCCTTTGGTACAGGGACTGGCTTTGGGTGTATAATGGTCAAGTTCTGTACTCTGTTAAAGTTTTGTATTTGGGGTAAATCCTGTACGAAAGGCATGGACTGATGTCCTAAAAAACAAAATCAGTTATTACATTATATTGATAGATTCTTTTGAAATTGTTTGACAATAATTCTTTTTAAATTCAAACTGATTCTGTTTTATCTGCATTGATGAGTTGCCTACATTTCGGTGATCTGTTATGTGGTTTCTGTACGTAAAAATACTCTAGCATTGTAAATTTGTTATTTACGATGCATCTATTTAGTGTTTGGATTTTTTCTTTCAATTGCTGAGCTTGTTGAAAATGTGTGGAACATGGCCATTTTAAATACAGAATGTTCTTCTCCGTCCTCAAAAAGTGTCTTGTTACTGCAGTATAGGATCTGGGTTAGGTCAGGCTCTGTGCATCAGGCATGAATAAGAAAAAGGAACCGGCTTTACGAACATCTCCGCAGTATATGATCTGGGTTCGGTCAGACTCTGTGCATTAGGCATGAATAAGAAAAAAGAACTGGCTTTACTAACATCTCCGTAGTATAGGATCTTGGTTCGGTCATACTCTGTGCATTATTCACGAATAAGAAAAGGGAACTGGCTTTACGAACATCTCCGCAGTATAGGATCTGGGTTCGGTCAGACTCTGTACATTAGGCACGAATAAGAAAGAACTGGCTTAACGAACATCTCTTTGGTTACAATCTGGTCAAACGTTGTCCCAGTTTTATATGTGGCTCACTTTGCGTCTGTCTGGTATCCGGCTTGAACTTTTCATTCACAGAACTCTTCAGAAATCATTTGGCCAATTGTGACAAAATTTTGTCATAAAAGTCCTTTTTGTAGTATATTTTATATGATTCACCACAGAAAATAGTTCAACTGTGGAACCTATATTCTTCTCTGAAACTGGGGCTATATTCTTCTTTTTTACTTACGTGCCCATAGTAGATTACGGAATGCAATTCTAGACTACTGCTATTTTGTATCAAAATCAAAATAAATACATTTTCCTTCATGTAAAATAAACACTAAAAACGTAAGAGATTTGTATACTTTTTATTTAGTAATAGTTGTTTGTATGTATATTCCTTAGTGTAAGTGTCATATTTTTGTCACTTTATACGTTGCCTATGCAAGTTAGTTATCAATAAAATAAACTATGTTGAAACCCCCAAAAAGTTCTAAACACCACTACTGGTTTATCGGTAAACAAGCTGATTTTTATTTATTTATCTGCAGACCTTCATTTTATCAACAATCTGTTCTTTTGCTATGAAACATACTTTTCTGACAAAATTTAAGTAACAGTAATACCATTTCTTTATATCCGAGTGCGCAACACGAAAAGATAAAGAAATTGTATTACTAATTTACCTAAATTCACAGTAACTTCGGTATTTTGTTATTTGCATTATAGTACTAAATCTTGTCAAACTTATCACTATTGTTCTTAAAATTAATTATTACCCCTTCCTTTACATGAGAAATTTGTCGTTGTCAAAGTTACCAGAGCAAAAACAGCTGTTTTTAAGAACATAGCTATTTTCATCTTAGCTTCTGACAACAATAAAATATTTTGACAACACACTTATTTTTATTATTCTGTGACTAAGCCATTATCTATGCGATGACATTCATTTAGAAAACAAATAAAACTGGCAAAGTGTAAAATGTGGACTGGACTGGACTCATGGACTGGACTGGTGGACTGGACTGGTGGACTGGACTCTAGAACTGGACTAAAGAACTTCACAAATAAAAATTATAGGTGAACTTGGTTTTTCAATAGACTTTGGATTGTTGTATATTATTGACATAATATTGTCAATGAGTGTTTGTCATAAATGCCATTTTTATAGCTTAGAAAACAATAAATGAATTAGTTTATCAACATTTTAGATAATGAGACAACATTTCTCTCAAGACTGATAAGGCAGCTTTGCACTGGTAAATAAACAATAAAACACATATAAAAGAGGTCAGAATTTGATACAGGGATGTTTGATAAAATGTTTACATTAACTAGATGTAATCCATATAACTGGCATATTTTACTCTGAATTAAAAAATTAAAATATGTATATGTTGACAATCTCTCACAGTGGTAAAATTATATTTATTGGTAAGAGTTGACCGCATAACAAAGAAATCATCCAATTTTTGCAAAAAAAAGAAAAAAAAAATTTGATCAATGGGCGTTCAATTTTCTTATTTGTTTTCCTTGTAAAACCAAATTGGGTCCTTGAAATAAATGATACAGGTTTGGAGGAGTTTATCGATGTTTATCGCTAATTTGCTTGATTTTCAATTGTTCCGGAGCGACGATAATTCTATTATCAGTGCACTGCGCTGATATGAACATATTATCGTCAATCTCTATGAACGTTAGCAACAGCGTATTAATATGACGTCGCGTGACGTTTCGTGAAAAAAAATAATCCTATCAAAAAAGCGTTACATTTAACTAAAAATTACATGTTTAACCTAAAAAAATATTGAAATAGAAAAAGAAACATATATCTGGCATATATTAATAACAAAATTAGCGATAAAAATACTATTAGTAATCTGTTTTGCTCGGATGGATTTCTCAGCTCGTATTGCATCTCGTGCTTCGCATTTGATGCAATACAAGCTGAGAATTCCATACTCGCAAAACAAATTACTAATAGTATATATGTAATTGAATGCGATTGACTCATTCACAAACTGAATAAAGTCCAAGGGACTTTATTTTAATTTATGCGCTTACACATCCATAAAATCCTCCAAAATTACTTTTATTTCTTATAATTCCATTCCTTTCAACTTAAAACAATATTTTCACTGAATTTGATGTCACCATACACTGTACTATATTTCCTCGGAGCTTATTAATGGACAAGAAGCATTCATCGCGAAATAACTTCTTTGTTGTTCATGTCGTTGACCAATGAAATTGGACGTTGCAATAGCAGATGGAATTATACAACAATAAAATACATTATTATATAGAGGACGGTGAAAGATTGAAATTTCTCAGTGAAAGAAAAGTGATAATTAACTGTGAAATTATTTTCCATAATTTCACTCTAGGAAGTGACGTCACAATAGACGTTGTCAACGTTGTTGTTAAGTAAACGTCTCGGCGGATTTACATGGAAAACATAGTTCATGAAAAGAATCTCAAATTAAACCAATAATTATGAAAGAACTGATCTATATAATAAAAACAATAACTAATCCTAGATTCTGATTATCGAAAATATTAAACTCATGATCAAAAAACACTGTAATTCACTCATGCGCTGCGCGCATTCGTGAATTACTGCGTTGTTCGATCATTCGTTGAATATTTTGCGATAATCAGAATCTCGGATTAGTTATAGTATAATTCCAATTCTTTTGTGCTACAATCGGCAACAATTAGTGTACAGCTTGAAAATGTGAGATGTACAAGATGAGTTTTAGTTTTTTCAATCATGCGATATATTCCTCATACAGATACATAATGTGCAATTCAACAAACAATGTCTCATCAGTTGTGCTGAAGGCTAAATATTTGAGAAACCAAAAACTTTATTTTGTGTTCCAGCACAACTTCACTCATTTAAGTATTACAACACCCCTGTTACGTAGAACTTGATGTTGATACTGATGCCTTAGAATTGTTTTTTTTTTCCTCGGATTTGAATATTTTTTTATGTTTTGTCGTGTAAATGTTTAAGTTCTATCTGCGCTGCATTTAGTGACAAAATATGTAATATGTATTTGAATGACGATTTCAATTGTATAACTTCACAGGGGGGGAGGGGGTCACTTCATGTGGATTTGGGTACACACCTGTCACTGATATTTTTAATATACCCCCTATTCATATAGTGCCTTCAATAACAACAAAGATCGACCAATTTAAATACTTTATTGTTCAGGATAATTTATCCAATACCCACCCTTCATCTTTTTAGTCATGGATCGTTTTTCTGACTTATGTTTAGGAGAATTGATCCAATATCCAACCGCCTGCTTTTAGGCATAGATCGTGTTTCTGGCCATAAGGAAAACAAATAAACAAATTGAATGCCCGTTGATAAAAAGTTGTTTTTTTTGGGGGGGTCGCAAAAATAAGATGATTTCTTTGTTATGCAGTCAACTCTTATCAATGAATATAAGTTTACAACTGTCAGAGATTGTCAACCTATACACATTTTTTTTAATTTTTGAATATACCAGTAGTTTTATAATGTAAACATTTTATCAAACATCCCTGTATCAAATTCTGACCTCTTTTATATGTGTTTTATTGTTTATTTGTCAGTGCAAAGCTGCCTTATCAGTCTTCCGGAAATGTTGTCTCATTATCTAAAATGTTTATAAACTAATTCATTTATTGGCATTTATGACAAACACTCAATGACAATATTATGTAAATAATCTACAACAACCCAAAGTCTATTAAAAAACCAAGTTGAACCATGATTTTTATTAGTAAAATTCTTCAGTCCAGTCCATAAGTCCAGTTCATGGGTCCAGTCCACGAGTCCAGTTCAGTCCAGTCCACATTTTACACTTTGCCAATAAAACTGTCATAAAAAGATAAGGAAATCTATGAAAATGGAAGACCTGAATGGTGACACTTTTAATGGATTTTTCTGTAAACAATCTGTCCATTTTTGAGATAATACTAGATATGTCTATAATACAAATATAACAAACCGTTAATCTGTGTGTTTGTCTGGAATGTTTGACCGGGTAATAACTGCTGTATTGGTCGCACAACACGGAAGCCAGGTGGACAATTCATCTGGTTACCAATCATTGTCACAGGTTGTAGTGGTATGGCATTTCGTGGAATTATTGGTGTGGTTTTTGGTGGTCCTATGTAATGTATCAATGGTCCCTGTGGAGTTGGTGCTATTCTTACAGGTTGTCTTGGAATAACTGGCTGTAGTTTAGGTCTATTGTCATTGTATCTGTTCCACATCTGTCGATGGGTGAGGTCTCTTTCCTCACTTTTCTTTGTTGATGGGAGCGGTTGATAGATCCAATCTAGAGTCGAAGAAAAATATATATATATATATATGATAAACACACTCCCGTGCTACTAGTAGATGGCGTTGCGATACATTCCCACCACCAGAAATAAATAATGTTCGCCTCCGTTTCGGTCATATTGATTTTCAGTTTATTTCTACGATTAGCAGTTTATGGGATCAGTATATTTAGAGGTAAGGATACCGACGAAATATATTACTTTTCCACGGTCATTATTTGAAAAGAAACTAATTACGAAATTTAGTGAGATTGTTTCTGAAAAGCATTTTACTGTAAACTTGTTCCTTAGAAGTCAGATCATAGATATCTTTGTTTAAAATAAGCGGATTATATATATGTATGCGCTTTAAAAAGTACCTGGCTAATACAGCCTTGATTTAATATGACGATTTGCTTTAGTCGGTATTTTTTTTATCATGAATGATAAAACAATCACAAAAGAATCACAAAAATATATTTTAATGAAAAAAGGTCAATCAGAGATTGCAATCCCCCCGCTCACCTTTTCGGAACAACACTAAAGTTTTGGTTTTGAAAATGTATATATAGAAATCATCAATAAAAATTAAATTTAAAATCAAAGTTTTTTGCAATCTGACTATTGAAAATGATCATCATTACTGTTTATAGGAATTGAAAAGGATATGATTGGTAGGTAGAATTCCCCAAAATAAGAGGTCTTTAAGACTTTCAGGAAATTTACCAAAATAAGAATCAAAGATTTTTGCAGTCTTTCTATTGAAAACAATGATTTTTAATGTGAGGAATTGAAAAAAAGTATGGTTACTAGGGAGAATTCCAAAAAATAGCAGGTCTTCGAGAGTTTTAGGAAATTTACCAAAATTAGAACCAAAGTGTTTTGCAAATTGACTTTTGAAAATGAACATCATTACTGTTAAGAATGGAAAAATATATGGTTTCTAGGTAGAATTCCAAAAATAACAGGTCTTTAAGACTTTCAGGAAATTTACCAAAATGAGAATCAAATTTTTTTGCAATCTGACTATTGAAAATGATCATCATTACTGTTAGGAATTGAAAAAGATATGGTTGCTAGGTAGAATTCCAAAAAATAACAGGTCTTTAAGACTGTCAGGAAATTTACCAAAATAAGAATCGAAGTTTTTTGCAATCTGACTATTGAAAATGATCACTGATAAAATAAGGCACCAAAAAAGATATGGTTGCTAGGTAAAATTCCACCAAAAAGTAATGGGTCTTTGAGAGTTTCAGGAAATTTACCAATATAAGAATCATATTTTTGAAATTTAAGTGTTCATACTAGCTGATGACATTAAAGAGTTGCTTAATTATATGATTTCATGTTAGAATTTCAACAATTATTGATCTTTGACATTTTCAGGAAATTTACCAAATTTGGCACCGAAGCCAAAAACTCTTATCTTGGATTCCAAAAGCAATTCAAGTAATTCCCCATGAAAATGTAAACCACAAAATGAAAATTATACATAAAGTTCCAATCATATGCTGAGTACTTATTGTTTTAAGTTTTTTGGTCCCTTAAGGGCATGCCCCCAGGGGTCATACCAAATGTCCGCTATCATTAGCAAATTAGATAAACATAATGGAACTCATATAGAAAGTTTTAGCTTCCAAACATAAATACTTCAGAAGATTTCACATATTCCTGGATAACTCAAAATACAATTTCGCTCATTATTCCGCCCTAAAGGCAAATTTCAAAATTCCGAAACCTTCGGCACAGACAACTTTTATAGTGTTACTTATACCCTTAAAACCAGGTTTCTGCAACTTTAGATGTAAGAGGGGTTCTAGCTGAATCGTTTTTTTTTTCATTTTTTTGACCCCCTAGAGGCCATGCCCTGAGGGGTCATACGAAAATTCCGACGCCCTCTGTAAAGTTGCCAAATAATATGTGAGTCCCGGGTTTCAACTTTCTAGCCCAAATAGCCTTATAGATTTCTCCGATTATTGGAGATCGTGATAATTCGTTTTCGCCCATAATTTACCCCTAGAGCGTTTGACAGAAACTCCGAACCCCTAGCGCGCTAGTGCAGATCATACTCTAGTATGATGCCAAGTTTCAAATTTCTACCTCTCATAGTTCCAGAGCTATCGGGAAGCACTACACACATACGTAAGTACGTACGTACGTACATACGGACGGACTGCGTTACATAATCCCCCCGCTTTCGCTAAGCGGGGGAATAAAAAATGAAAAGATTATAAGCCGATTAGGTTACTTCGAAATTCTTGTCTGTGTCTATCTACTTGGAAATTTCCCTCTATGTCTTTCTTTTATCCAAGATAACCTGGAAATTAATGTCTGTATTAAACTGTTATTTACAGTTACCTGCCAAAAAAGAAGTTCTAAACTATGGATATTTTTATGTACAGTTACCTGAAAATTCATGTGTGTATTTAGCTTTTACTTATAGTTACAAGCTACATAGAAATTCTAGACTATGACCAGTTTTGTTTACGTTTACCAGGAAATTCCTGTCTGTATTATTCCTATTTGTCTCTAGTTTCATTTACGGTTACCTGGAAATTCCTGTCTATGTCTAGTTTTATTTACAATTACCTGGAAATTCCTTCTAGTTTCGTTTACAGTACTTGGAAATTCCTGTTTATGTCAAACTTTATTTACAATTACCTGGAAATTCTATTCTCACTTTTGAGACAGTAGTAGTATATGAGCACCGTTCAAGTCGTATTTGTCGAGGTGCCTGTCGAGGTGCCTGTCGAGGTGCTATTGTAGTAATACTATATCTCATCTCGTATTTGTCGAGGTGCTGTCGAGGTGCATTCGAGGTGCTATGAGTGTTGACCTTTGGCCTTGCCATATGTGTCTCGCCTTTAGCTTTGGTCTCCCCTAACCCTAACATTAAACCTACCTTTTAGTTGTAGTGTTGTTGGACCATTAGTAATGTTGTTTTTTTATTCAAATTTACAGCGACTTACTCGAAATCCTATTTGTTCTGTAGTGTCTCCCTTTTCCTTTGTGAAAAGAAGAGCGTTTCTTTTAAAGTGATAGCAAGTCATTAAATAGGATCACAAATTCTAAGTTCTTGGAGGTCACTCTGCGTTTTCCAGGCTTGTGACTGGCTATCCAATAGGATAGGCCGCATTACCCTCCCTCCGTCCCATTTGTTTTTAAGCTATAGGTAGTGCTCTAATTTTGTTGACGTAGAATGTTACATTAGTAAGCAGATGTATAGTCCATTTCGTGTTCGGTCTCTGTTGTCTTATGTATTCCAAAAGATCTTGTCGGTCTACTTCATCGATGAGCTCATGTACATCATTTGTATCCTTAATAAGCATCGGCGCATCAAAGTATCTGCTGTTATTCTGGCTGGAGTGGAAATATCGTAGTTCATCTGTCTCTATATTTCGAAGTATAAATCCAAAGGACATGTTCATCTTGTAGGCTGAAGTCTGTTGCTCAAAGATCTGCCATATTTTATCTGGAATATTGGGCAGAGAGCTGCCATCCAAAATGAAGTTGAATCGATCCTATATGAGGTTTCCAGTATGTTGTTCGGTTCGAATACTGGACCAGTTTTCTAGGTACAACTGTCGAGTTTCACGATCTTCTGGCAAGACTTCTGGTTGCTTGATGTGTTATCATTCTGGTTGTTTGATGCTCCGGTCGCATTTTGGTTGGTTGGAATCTCCTTGCTGTATTCTGGTTTATTTGTAGTAGGTTCATCACCATTTCCAGA
>MJUU01012010.1:0-10233 GCA_002080025.1 Modiolus philippinarum | reverse complement strand
ACTATCTTGAACAGCTTTTTGGTTTCTTCCCAGACAAGTAAGTACACGGCGGTGTTCTGCCTCGTTCTCTGTTTGAAGATGAACGTACTTTGGGCCTTGTCTAGGTACACCTTCTCAGTTTTTGCTGGCCAAAATGTAGAAGAATGACCCTCGGCACCCTTTGAGGCGGTGGGACCGTTCTACTACACACGATCTTCCATTCCTCGGTACTAGGTGCTATCGTTGGCGTCATCTCCTGTTTCGGTCTCTCAGGACTCTGGTGATCAGGTGTGGTTTCCTTGATCTCCATTTCCTTAGTAGTGTGGCTGCCATCTTCCGAAGAAATAGTTGAGTCGGAGTCGGATTCTGGGGATCCAGTATCTTCATCGTCTTCAATTATTTCTGGCTGTACAGCTGCCTCCGTTGATTCATGTTGCGAGGTGATTGGAGCGGATACACCAGTCTCCTTTTCCTGTAACTTGCGTTCCAGGAAGGCTTTGAGTCGACGGTTGTTCCTGTCAGCTCTGGATTTGGAAGTCTTCTTCCGTGGCTTCTGTTTACTTTTACTGTCATTGTTGTTGTTGTTATACATCCGGGTTTGTATCGGAGGCCGCCATCTTATCTGCAAGTTGTAAAGGCCTTTCCTTCTGGTAAGTGTCCAGTCGGTGTATGGTTGTTCCTCAATAACTTGCAGTACGACCAGTATCTCTCCAGGTAGCGGATAGTGCGGATCTGCCATTCACATTTCTCAACCGTGTTTATACGACTGCTGACAGTATAACAAGGTATTATCTGTAGAGAGTTCGGTGGAGGAACTCGAGTGCGAGTTAATATAGTTAAATTTATTTGTATGGATGGCTGTGATTGGTCGGTTAAATTTGTTACGGGCTCTCTGATTGGTCAATTTTCCTGCAATTTGATTGGCTGGTTTTATCAAGAAGTTGGCATCTGATTGGTTGAATTCCCTACGTTCATTGGAAAGTCGGTTTAAAGCTGCAAATGTGAAATTTAATGAAGTGTCTTCAATTTTGAATAGTGGAACACGTGGTTTAACAAACCACAACGGGGAAACCATTTCGCGTGTTCCTCCATAGGATCGTCGTTTTCTTCCCAATCATGCAGAATTCCGCCACAATAAAAACATTGTACTTTATCACCTTGGTTTAAATAAAAGAGTCCAACTTTTGCAAGGTCTGCTGGTCGTTGTTTCAATTGTAAGGGCCATCCGGTGTAAGATTCTAGCCTGACTGATTCATTGGCATACTCTATGTATTTTGGGCAAGTAATGCCCGGTTTTTGTGCAGGGGTTCTCGGTATTTTTATTAACCCGTGTTTTTGTAAACATTCTTGAATGAAGGGACAATCGGGAAAATGTTTATGGTGTTCCATATGTACCACATCGCCTGATCTCCAACCACCCAATACACCACCACACTGCGTGCATTGACATTTGTCATCTATACCGATATAGTAGAAATAATCAAGGACGAGATCTAAGGATTGCACCACATTTGACGACCACGTTTTAAACATATTTAAGCGTAAATCAAAATTTTCTCTCAAAGGTTTCAATCGCTCAAGCGGGCTTTCGGGAATGCAGTCCATCTGTATGCAATGTAGACGGTCACATACGCTTCTTAAATGACTGATGCGAGACTTTATTTGCTTTCTAAGTCAAGTTCTAAGGACAACTGGTCAGCAGAATGGCAGTCCTGTGACTGACAGAGCCGGATGATCGCGTGTTTATAGAGTTGAATTTGTTTGTATCGATGGCTGTGATTGGTCAGTTCATTTTGTAAGATGTTTTTTGATTGGTCAATTTTGGATGGTTTTATCACAAATACAGCATCTAACTGTGTTAGAGTAGTGGGACGCTGGGAGCTGGTCTGAAAGTAATATCTTATACTATAACACAAGCTTTTCCCACCACAAGATACAAGGCACTTGTCACCACCACCACATAACGCTGAATTCCCGAGATGAGCACGCGAGAAGCACGAGCAGCGAAATGAGCACACGAGCAGTGAAAACGAGCAGCGTGAGCATGCCTTTAAACAGCGAATTTATAGCTTTTCCCACCACAAGATACAAGGCACTTGTCACCACCACCACAAAACGCTGAATTCCCGTGATGAGCACGCGAGCAGCACGAGCAGCGAAATGAGCACACGAGCAGTGATTAAACGAGCAGCGAAATGAATATGTAAACATACCTTTAAACGGCTAATTTATAGCTTTTTCCACCACAAGGTACTTGTCACCACCACTTACCGCTGAATTCCGGAGATGAGCACGCGAGCAGCTCGAGCAGCGAAATGGGCACGCGAGCAGTGAAAACGAGCAGCAAAATCAACACGTTGACATACCCTTAAACAGCGAATTTGTCAGTTTTCCCAACACATAACGACTGTAGCAGCAGCAGCAGCAATATCCCACACCACCCAGCAGCAGCAGCAGCAATATCCCACACCACCCAGCAGCAGCAGCAATATTACCAAGATGAGCACGCGAGCAGCACGTGAGCTGGTCTGAAAGTAATATCTTATACTATAACACTAGCTTTTCCCACCACAAGATACAAGGCACTTGTCACCACCACCACATAACGCTGAATTCCCGAGATGAGCACGCGAGAAGCACGAGCAGCGAAATGAGCAAACGAGCTGTGAAAACGAGCAGCGTGAGCATGCCTTTAAACAGCGAATTTATAGCTTTTCCCACCACAAGATACAAGGCACTTGTCACCACCACCACAAAACGCTGAATTCCCGAGATGAGCACGCGAGCAGCACGAGCAGCGAAATGAGCACACGAGCAGTGATTAAACGAGCAGCGAAATGAATATGTTATATTCAGCGAAATCAACACGTTGACATACCATTAAACAGCGAATTTGTCAGTTTTCCCAACACATAACGACTGTAGCAGCAGCAGCAGCAGCAGCAATATCCCACACCACCCAGCAGCAGCAGCAATATTACCAAGATGAGCACGCGAGCAACACGTGCAGCGAAATGAGCACACGAGCGGTGAAACGAGCACGCGAGCAGCGACATTCCCAATCTGACAGTATTTAAAGCTTTGTTCTGTAAGATATCGTCATTCGTACTTCGAATCCCGAGAGAGGAAGACGTCTATAATGTATCACTGCGACCTTTGTGAATACACGACAAATCGTCACTTCAATCTCGTTCGCCACAAGAATCAGAAACACGACATGGAAGATACTTCGCCAACTGAATCGGAGACAGAGTCCAACGTATCAGAAGAAAGCAATAACTCTGACGAATCTGCATATAGCAACGAAGAAAGTAACGACTCGAATACGTCAGAAGAGTCCACGGACGAAAGCACTGACGATGAAGACGATCAAGAGTCTCCATGGAAGCTGATCGTGAATCAAGCATTTGACAAACTCGAACCAGAATACACCAAGAGAGTAGAAGAGTTGTTGGAAGAAGGACATGACACCGAAAAGGCTCGTCTAACCGCATATGAAGACATGAATAAACTTTTTAGAGACCATATGAGAAATCAATACCTGGAAACGGTGTTCTGGATGCAGGATTTCAACAAAGATCCAATTCACAAAAAGATCAGAGATACTGCCAAACGTTTAAGAGATGAAGAAGACTACGAAACCAGGGAATCTTGGCAATATGCAGTGAAGAAAAGAAAATATCTGTTAGATGACGTATTGGACGGATTCGAACCACCACCAATCGAAGACAGCAACGACTCGATGTGAATAAAGGAAAAGAAGAAAAGGGGGATGGGGTAATGCGGCCTATCCCTTGAGATAGCCAGTCACAAGCCTGGATAAACGCAGAGTGCCCCTTTGGAATATATACTAGATTTCACCAAATGACCCCCTTGTCAAAATTTTGGACCCCTTGTAGCACCCCAAATATTAGAGATAGGGCTTTATAAATATCACTATTCAATTTAGACGGTAAAAGTTACCCCGAAAACATATATAACATCGCTATAGTACTTGACTTAAGAAAATTTGTATTTTGGGCCTTTTTCCGAAATTTTGGACTCTCATAACACCCAAAATATTAGAGATATGACTTAATATATGCCACCAATCGATTAAGATGGTCAAAGTTACCCCAAATACATATATAACACGCCTATAGTGCTCGACTTAGAAAATTTTGTATTTTCGACCATTCCCGAATTTTCGGGTACCCCTATCTTCCAAACGGTAAGAGGTAGAACCTTGAAACCTTCACCAATCGCTGTAGGAGCGCAAAGTTACTCCGGATTGATATATACATTGTACGGGAAACGAACGATAACTCTAGTAGAATATGGGACCGTTCACCCCCCTTTTTTACGCAGAAAAAAGCTAAAAGTTATACTCACTTCCGTTGACGTCATACTTCCGGTTGACGTCATTTCCGGTGACGTCACTTCCAGTGACGTCACACTTCCGGCGAAGTCATATTTCCGGTCACGTGACCTATGACGTCATACTTCCGCCTGGTCCCCTTGGTCCCCGTCAAATACGACTTGAACGGTGCTCATATACAACTAGTAGTTGTGAAACTACTACTCGGCAAGCCTTGGGATGGACATGATATCTTAGTCTTCGGGTTTGTGATCAGCCTATCTCACCCTTTCCCTTGGGATAGATACTATATGTCTTGTACCCCCGGCACAAGACAGAAATTGCCAAGCAACGTATTCTGACGTCACTGACGTCGCTTAGGAAAGTCGGATGTCCAGTACGGCTTGTTGGTGAATAAATCTTTGTTTGTGATTACAAAAGTGAGAAAATTAATCAAACACCGTAGAAAATGCAAGATTTAGAAATCTCAGACACCCTCGGGTAAGATTTCAATGGCAAGCCTCGTCAGAGAAATATTGAAATCTTACCCTTGGGTGTCTGAGATTTCTTGATCTTGCCTTTTCACCGGTGTTAGATTCATATATTCTTTGACTTACTTTATTTTCAATTTCCTGGAAATTCCTGTCTATGTCTAGTTTTATTTACAATAATCTGGAAATTCCTCTCTATGTCAAGCTTTATTAAAAGTTACCTTGAAATTCCTGCTATGTATAGTTTTATTTACAATTACCTGCAAATTCCTGTCTATGTCTAACTTTATTTACAAATACATGGAAATTCCTGTCTTTGTCGAACGTTATTTTCAATTACCTGGAAATTCCTGCTATATATATTTTTATTTTCAGTTACCTGGAAGTTCCTGTCTATGTCTAGTTTTATTTACCATTACTTGGAAATTCCTGTCTATGTCTAGCTTTATTTGCAATTACCTGGAAATTCCTACATCTATGTCGAGCTATATTTACAATTACCTCGGAATTCCTGTCTATGTCTAGCTTTATTTACAATTACCTGGAAATTCCTGTCTATGTCTAGCTTTTACTCGTTCAGCCTCCATGTAATATTTCTGCTTTTGGTCCTTGGATAGTTGGTTCCACAATTCTCCTAGCTTTACACTGATTTCAGCATTGGAGGCATTTGGTGTTTCTTGTGCCAATCTCCCTCTTGTACTCCTTGCCCAGATCATGAAAGCATTCATAGGGCGTTTTATTTTACCATTTTTGTTTCGGGAACTCTGTCCTGGTGTTCGGTATGGAATAGCTGTTCCTATTAAGGAAAGATATATAAATATCATTTTTATCATTATTTTATTTTCACAGAGGGTTCGACCAAACATTGTTACAAAGAACTTCTCTATAGAAAAGAAATAATGAGGTATTTTATAATCAAAAGTATTTTTTTACTTTAGAATTATGTTAATACAATTGGTTGAGTACAAGTTGAACAACTTGTAGCGATGTTTTTTCCGCAGATCTCACAGTTTTAAGGTGTCTGCAGGGTATTAATATCATATTCTAGAATTTTGTGTAATTTCCTGTTTTGAAACATAATTGGTTTAGTTTAGAATTTATACAAAATAAAATTTGGGGGTCGCCGTACATTTAACGTCAAAAACTGAAATTGAAAATTCAGGGATTTTATACAGAAATGATAGGGAAAATGACTAACTTAAAGATGTATTATAGGTTTTGTTAATGTTTTAAATGTTTTTAAGTCATTATATTGCTTTGATATAAAATATCAAAATTAGGTGTCACCGTTTAAAAAAAAGAGATCATAAATTGTGAAACGTTAATTTCTCTAGTGATATCATTACGTTACACATGGTATTGGGCCTAGCGGCAGCAAATACGTCTATCTTTAATGTTGACCAACTTGAGTTTCATTGTTTTTCAGGATACCAATTAACATGTTATACCTGTAGATAGCTCGGGAAAACATTATTTCTGTGTAATTTTAGATCTACAATTGTTTTGAATGCAGATTATTTTCATACTTTAAATATGCAAATTCACGTTAAAATGCCTTGTCCGACGTAACACGCTTTAGGATGTTCTAAATAGGATTAAGAACAAATGTAATGTTTTGTTAGAAAACTGAAAACGAAGTAAATTAAACGAAAAAAAAAATGATAGGTTGCTGATGCCGTTTTTGAGATTTAAGTGATTAAAAATTTGGAGGGAAACTGAACTCCTCTGAATTTTTCTTAGATTTAACATAAGCCTTGTGTATCCATTTACATAAATGTGACAAAATAAATAGGATTTAATGAAATTTTGTCAGAATACTCCTAAAGATGTATAAAATGAAATAATCAAACAAAATATTGGGATGCTTGGGCAAAAAAATATATATTATGTCTTTGATTGGATAAAACCAGAGAAGCCCGAAAATCTGACAGAAATACCAAAAACATGACCAGCGAGCATCCTAAAATTTGTTTTTTTTTGTCCGTGTAGCTTTGAAATTGCCCACAAATGCCAACAATTTGATACACATATTCTTCTTGCATAGCAAATTCTACAATTCACAAGTTTGATCTTTCTGTGTCAAAGAATTCGGTAACAAAATACCCCTTACATTTTTTTATTTTCAAATTTACAAAAAGAATGCAGCCTGAAAACGTTATTCTACAGAAATAATATCGTAATTTGACAATTTTAACGCGTTACGTTGCACTACGCAATACCGTGCGTAGCGTCTATATGAAATATCTTTATCAAATTATCTCCCTTGTGTTATTTCTGTATTCCTTTTAAGGGCATACGATACAGTATAGATCCCATATTGATTTTTTCACGAAAATCCGATATAATATTAATTTTGATATGAGGATTCCAAATATGCAAAGAAAAACGTACCTTCATGTCTTACTTTTTGAGATATTTAACGTTGAAAATCGCTAATTTTGGGGTAAAACCCAATAATTTGCGTTTTTCATGTAAATTTTTAAATGGTTGTAACTTTCATAGTACTTGGGCTATTTCAGTTCTGTTTTTTGATCTGTGTTGCCCTTTTTATCGCCTTTAAATGGGATTATGATAAAACATATTAACAACTTCCGATATATCCCTTATTTGGTGTTTTTGTATATGTAATGCTGGATTATAGCTATATTAATGGATTGAAATCGAGATATAAAAAGAATGACTATTGATTTTTCCTTCATAATTTGGCAATTGGTTCTCTCGGTGACATTCTTCTGAAAGCCAAGGAGAAAATATGGGATCCATGAGCTAGTTTTTAAGATATTAGAGAAAAACTGTAAAAAAAATCACCACAAAATAATATTTTGGCGGTAAATGACGTTGCGTTGTATTTCTCTCGGTATAACGTCCGTCATTTTTACCCACCGATTTTTTCGTTGTTCTATTTGCATTAGTTCATCAGCTGGTAGAGTATCGCAAGTTAGTGTCACAAATATTTGTTTATTATTGGTTTTCGCATGTTAATTTTTTTGTCAATTCCAGTAATGGTCACACATGGTGCAAGACGATAAGTGGGGTCTATCTTTGGGTGACCCATACATACAACGATGTTGTGTCCGTTAATGTAAATTCAGTTGAGTGTCTAAATAACATTCGGCCAGTTACGCGCAAGTACCAGTTAATGGTAGAATGTCATTGGCTGAAGAAGGGGAGTTTCTAGTGACTCGTGTTGATTAATCTATCATAGGAATAATCATAATGTTTATTTGTAGTTTGTCTGCGAGGAAACTTTGTCTCCTATTCACGAGGGAGTTTCTCTAGTTCCATTATTTAGTATTTTTATTCAAGTCTTACTGCACGGAAAATTAGGACAGTAAAATTGTAACCTAAATTACCGTTAATAAAGGACCAAATAAAGATAATGAAAACAACATACATTTATCCTAGAAGGTACAGAAGATAGACCGGACATTTTACCAACTATTTAACCAGTTCGAAGTCTTATGAATCAAATCAATCCTGGTGTATTTACTTTGTACAGTAGTGACTTAGTCGCTACACCTTCACAACACGACGTCTACAGTTGTGCGACTTGTTCAAATATACAGCCCACGTTGCATCAGTACATTTCAAAGTTTTATGGAACCTCCACCATACCATGACATTTACACACCGGGTATCCCGATAAAGATGACACGGAGCATATTGCTCCGTGTGTGTTGTATCATGTTAAATGATAAAATCTCATGGAGCAAACGGAACTCCGTGAAATATTCATCATAACATCAAAGGAAAAATCAAGATACAACACACACAGAGCAATATACTCCGTGGCTGCTTTATCGAGTTACCCCGTGTGATTTATTTACGTGTAAAGTTTAAGACCTTTTTTCTGAATACAATAATAAAGCGTTGTTAAAATTTTACATTGTAGTGTTGTGAGTAAGATCCTGGATAGTGCATGTGTTACGTTTCAAACTAATACTATCCTTTTGGAGAGGAGCAAAGGGAGGAGATCTGCACAAGTACCATACAGACTGGATTACAACCAACCACAAAACAGACAACGGACGAGGTTTCAGAACTATTGGTAGTTGAAAAGAAAACTGTATCAGACACTCATACTTATCTTTTGTCTATTGTTATTGCTTTTATATTTTACTTTGCTCTAATTTTCTTAATTAACAATGAACATGGTGAAGTGAAAACTGATTTTCATAACCCGTTTTTCTTTGCAGACAAAGGTCTTAATATCTGTCACTTAAATATCAACCACATATTGCCAAAGTTATCAGAAATAAGATATCTATTATCAGAAAAGCAGTCTAATGTGGACATTCTTTGCATTTGTGAAACATTTTTGTCTAAATCTGTTCAAACTGAAGAGATAAATATAAATAACTTTAACATTTATCGAAAAGACAGGAATGCAAAAGCTGGGGGTGGAATTGCTATCTATATATCTGAATTATTAAAAACATTAAGACGAGATGATCTAGAATTAAGTACAATAGAAGCTATTTGGTTTGAGGTGTGCTTTCATTCTCAAAAACCTTTACTGATTGGCTATATATATAGGCCACCAAACAGTTCAGCAGATTGGTTGGTAAACTTTGAAAATATGTTATTAAAAGCTGAATATGAGGACAAGGAAACTATAATTTTAGGTGACTTCAATTTCGATCTTTCATGTTCGCGACAAAAATCTGGAAATTGGATTCAATTACAGAACATGTTTAATTTTTCTCAAATCGTTACAACTCCTACCAGAGTTACAAAATCCTCATCTACTTTGATAGACCATGTGTATGTAAATCAACCAAATAACATTAAATCTCTTAAAGTAAAAGAATATGCTATAAGTGACCTCTATCCAGTGTGCTTAACTCATTGTCGAAATTCTGGAAGGTCCCCAAAACATTGTCATGAGTATATATCATATAGATCTATGAAAGACTTTGACCAGCTTTCATTTTTAAATGATCTTCAACATTGTCCTTTTGATAATATCCTTTCATATGATAATCCTGACAAAGCTCTTTCATTTTTTATCAATATATTTAGTGAAGTTATAAACAAACATGCCCCTTTAATATCAAAAAGAGTGAAAAAGACAAAACAGAGTAACTGGATGAATGAAGAGATTTTAACGGCAATGAAAAACCGTGATTATTTTCACAAGAAAAGAGATGACCAAAATTACAGACATTGGAGAAATAAAACAAAATATTTGATAGATGAAGCAAAAGTATCATATTATACAAGTTTAATAAATAATCACGAAGTCAATAAAAGTTCAAAAATTTGGAAACATTTACATGACATTACCGGGATTCAAAATAGGGAAATGCCTTGTATTATTGAGACAACTGATGCTAAAGTCACAGATCAATCAGAAATAGCAAATTTATTTAATTCTAATTTACAAATATTGCCTCCAAGTACAATCTTACAGCAAACACGAGTGAC
>MJUU01012008.1:19508-29685 GCA_002080025.1 Modiolus philippinarum | reverse complement strand
CCGGTAATAACACAAATGATGTGACAGGGTACCCAACACTGGTCAAATGCCAATTAAGCAATAATTAATTATTATCTAAACATATGTGGATTCAAATTATAGTTATTTGTGTATAAATTAAACCCTACAATAACATGATAAGCCATACATGTAAAATAATTGGCTTTCATGATTATTTATTTTCAAAGATGTTATTTTAATAGTCATGATAGTAACACTTACTGCATGTCAGTGCCCAATAAGGAAATGATAGAACAAACATTCCTAAGATTTATGTCTTGAATAAACAGAATGGCGAGTCAAGAACATGACCCCATACATGCCATACTTAGAATTAAAAAGAAGGCAATGTATTCCCTTTATTTATTCAATATTCAAAATGTTACTTTTTATCCTAATATATTGTTCAAAAGACAAAATTTCTATATTGTGACTTTTTGTCTTGTGACTTTTTGTCCTAAATGATTTTAATTTAAACTGTGACTTTTTGTCCTGTGACTTTTTGTCCGTGACTTTTTGTCTGTGACTTTTTGTCCTGTGACTTTCTGTCCTACATTCATTTAGTCTCATAAAACGCTCAAATTTTGTAATTGTACCGCATATTTGACCAACCCGACAAGATACAAAATGTATGTATCCGAAAGGCGGATTTCACAGGGTCGTAAGCCCCTCTTTTTGCCGAAAAACAAAAATTGTTGTGGGAATTCTAATTAACTAACCGTATTGTTATGAATTGTACTTGAAAATGAAATATTTATAGATTTTGATGAAAAAAATATGCTTTGAAAGTTACGATATCTGTATACACATATTTTTGTGAATGAAAGTCGCAACTGCATTACAAACATTATTCCGACTATGGAATAAATAATACCTTGACTTGTTTACTTTGTATATTCAAACATAATAAAATCGCAATAACCTCTGTCGCGTGCATGTCACAGATGACTACCGGAAACAAATTCACCTGTGTCACACTGGCCAACTGTGGTTTTAATTGATGACAATAAACAATTACAATTAACAAGGTAGCACGTTATGGAGGATTAAGTTTTGTCAACAAAGAAGTGTACGTGCACAATTTTTAACCGTGAAAAATATCCACACGTGTACACATTCCCTATTCGTTATTGAAAGGAGGAAAATTAACGTATGCATGCAATTTACATTCTCATGAAAAAGGGTTAGTTTCTTTAAATTATTTATTTATTACTAATAGAAACTCGAAATTCGGACAATAAGCAGTTTTTCCTAACTTCATGTTCATATTTTTGATCGACGTAAATTGATAGCGTACATGGTATTTCATTTCTTCTATATGGTATGTGGATATCGAGTATTGACCAATCAAATCATAATATATAAGGTACCGGAAGCTTTATATAAGTTACCGGAAGAAGTCAATATGGCAGCCCCCTGCTTGTTAAAATTTTGATACAAAAACACAATTTATAGAATAACCACTCAAGATCTGGAAACGGGTCATGGCAACAACGTTTTAAAATACATGTTTGAATAACATATCAAATTTAATTTTTTGAGTGTACTTTCCCTTTGATTGCACGACCTTACGAATGCAATATATATTCAACGAGGTGAAAATTTATTGAAAGCTATATTTTGGTTACCTTGCAATTATAAGTTTAGGGAGGGGGTCGTCTTGAACACTTACTGAAAAATATAAAAAAAAATGGCGAGCAAAATAAAAATGAAAGACACTGCTCTTGTTTGTAAATTTTTGAGTCAAATGTTATAAAACCTAATGTTTTTATCAGTTAAGAGAAGTATTTAACAAAGCATTTGCATCATATTTCAGCGACAAAGCCGCCTTCATCAGATGCAAAACAAAAATGTTTTGCATCTGGTGAAGGCGGCTGTGTCGCTGAAATATAATGCAAATGCTTTGTTCAATATTATTATTCTCCATGAAGAAACATTTTTGTTTCATTGTGAGTTAAGAGAAGGATAAAAGGTAATCTTAAGTCCCGTAAATGGGCAATATGAATAATGATAGCTATCCGAAATGAGACCCTTTCAGGAATATACGACCGTCTGTGCGCTTGATTTAGACACACGGGGAATCGAATCCCGAAACAAAAAGAGAGTAGGGAATAAAACAAATAAGCAAGTTATTTGTACCATACCTACTTGTTCATTATTCTATAGGGACATGAAAAGGGTCGATTTTAATCCTTTTCAAATGGGAATTGTGGTAGTTTTACTGTTCGTTCTTGTCAGTTGAAATGTATTCTGCTTTGCCTCTTTCATTTCTAGGAAGTACATGTGGATATTCAATATGCACTTATTTATATTCCTTTGTAAGTTCATCAAGATAGGTTTTCAAATAATATTGTATGTCCATGACATTAACATAATGGCTGTCGATAAACTGATCATTGTCGATATAAAATGTTCTTCGCATAGTGCAATTTACTACTACAGGGAAATTGACCTCACCTATACAGCTCGCCCATTTCTCGCTGTTTTGATGAATACAGTTATCGCATGTAAAGTCCATATATACACTTTTTAAGACCAGTTTATCAGGTAATTTATATATCAGAGTTTTACATCAATTCGTTACATAATTAGCACAGATATATGTTCTGTTCTGCATATGTAATATAGCCAGAATTAACAGTCGACTAACATACCCAGTCTGATATAGCCATATTAGCCTGCTTTGTTCTGAAATACGCACATTTATCACCCCTCTACCCACATCAGCCCTCGGCTGACGCCTCGGGGTGATTACCGTGCTTATATGGAAAAGGCCATGCATTAATAGATATGTATTTTATGCCAGTTACTATAGTGATGATCCAATTCTAAATCAATTGCATATCTTTTCAATTAATAATGTTTTGATATCGCTCATGTGACACTTATGGGTTTACGTATGATCCGTGAACAAGTTTTTTTGTAAGCTTTATTCGCGAACTATACCTCTAATAATAGTCATCCGATGATTTAAAAAAAAAAAAAAAGAAAAAAAGCAATACGCGAATTTACAAAGAGGTATGGCATCTTTCCCGTTAAATTATTTCCTTCGCCATACCGATATACCGGTTTTACAAATGCATTAGATTTTCTCAAAAACTTTTTAAAAGGTCATCTATTCACTATTATAACAAAATAATTAAATGCATATTCATACCCTTTGATAAAAGATTCGGTCATTGAAATTGCCACTTGAATGCAATTTTGACAGATTTTCGCAATTTTGTTGGTTATTGCTAAAATTCGTTGCATGGAATCCCAAAACCCAAACTAATCTAACTGTCATTCGGAAGGGCAAATGCTTATGCATTCGCAACAAAAAATTAGTTTGGGTTCTCTGTGTCCTTCCAGTAGTTTCATCTTCCGCAACACTGAAAATAGTTTAAATTGACATAAAAGGCTGTTTACAGCCATGTTCGACTACTACTATGTCAGAAAATTTACCGACGTGGCTCATACCAATTCTTTCTCGAGGAACAAGACTAGAAACAAAAGACCATCTTCCTAGATTTTCGATAAAATTTTAGCATTTTTGAAAATGGCCTAATGTAGGATCAAAATTTACGCCTGAATGGCCATACTTCTGTAGATGCGTGATTTCATGACAGGAAGACCCTAAAGGACCCCCTTCATAAATATTCAGTATCGTCAGTAATATTGCTCATGGATTTTCATTCAGTATTGCGTGCTCGCGATCCTCCGTTCAATACATTCACTACCCTCCGTTCAATACATGAAAAACTGGCTCACTACCAACTGAACGGAGCTCCCTACCCTCAAAATTTTGGTTCAAAAAAGAAAATTGCAATTATTTTTTATTCGAAACAACTCTTTGAAAAATTCGTAATGCAAATGCTTTCTTCTAACTATAGGCATATAAAATATATAAAATAGTTTCTTTCAAAAATGTCAATTGAATAGTTATATGCGAAAAGGTCATTTCGTCTGCACGCTTAAAGTCTTACCTGAGCTCTCTACCCTCCGTTCAAATGCTCATTCCTCTCAACACCCATTGTACAGCTTCCTACGGGATGAATAATGTAATTCGGCGTTTTACATTTCCGCAAACTGGCACTGCCTTTCAGGAAAGAAAAATATTACGTTTCCGGAAAAAAGTTTACCTTTCTGGAAAAAATATATATTACTTTTCCACAAAAAATTACCTTTTCGCAAACGAAATAGCTTACCTTTGTAAAAATATTTTACGCCATTATATCTTCGATTAAAAGTATTATTTTGATAACAATGAAAGCATATGGAGTAAATGTACATGAAACAAAGTCTCTACAAATACATGATTAATCCAAGAAATGGAACAACTCTTTTATTGTAGTTCTTCATCTTGAAGTCACTATGAGGCCTTCAACAATGAGCTACTCATACCTTATAGTAATCAAGTTCAAGATCGAACCATTTTACAATTTTTAAATCTGCAAGTTTGGCGACTTGCTGTAAACTTTGAGCATCTTTGACCTTAACGTTCACTTTATATTTCTAATTGAACATTTTTACTAATATTTACAGTAAGCAAAATAATATTTGTCTGGCCCCCTGTTCAACAAGGGCAAGTTGAAGTAGGAGTTTCAGGCTTGTCAATGCGGTTAAAATATCAGGATGTGAACTTCGTAGCACTGGCTAAAAAATTTAAAATCGAAGCACTATATACATGAAGTTAAAAAAAATGAGGATTGATTGATTGATTGATTGATTGATTGTTGTTTAAGGCCAACGTCAGCAATTTTTCAGCTATATCGTGGCGTGAACTGTTGATGATATTATGAATATATAACTTAAAAAACACTGGGTCGATGCCACTGCTGGTGGACTGTTAGTCCCCGAGGGTATTCACCAGCCCAGTAGTCAGTACTTCGGTGCTGACCCGAAAGCCGATTCTATTTGAAACCTTGCAATATCTATTTTTTTGTAAATTTTGTGGAAACTAAGGAGTATCTCCCTCATGCAAAGCTCTGTCCTTAGCTGATTTTGGCTTTACATTTAGATCATATTGGTTATTTGTTCTCTATCAGTTTTTGAACATCTTTGAGTTAATGGTCTTCCAAAAGTTAAGATTTTATCTGCACTGAAGAGTCATAAGTTGTCGAAATGCGCATATGCAGAAAATAAATTCACAGTAACTTCGGTATTTAGTTATTTCATATAAAACGTATGGCTATGTACAGATAAAACAACTTCTAAAAGATAAAATCGTACGCTAAACAATTTAAGATAAATAGATTAGATTTAATGAAATTTAAAACTTGGATGATATAAACTTATATTTTACTATACATATTTACAGCTTTTAAAATTTGAATAATTTTGTCGCCTGCGACGTTCGTAAATAATTCTTTAAGAGAATCGGCTGTAAAAAATGTGCGACGTATGTCGGCAAAAAAAAAAAAAAAAATGAGGACGTTTTAGATATAAGCATTTTTTTATTTGATATCAATATTTTATATACATATATTTTTTTGAAGATCCTGTATCTATTACATCAAATTCAAATTATGTTTCGCTAAATTGTTCATCAATATTTTACAGGAAACTTAATTTTAATTCGCTAAAATCTACACATTTTCCTACGCAAAGTCCCGACTTATGAATAGGCCTGCAGCATCCTCTGAGCTTGGAGTATGAGTCCTTACAGAGGCTCGGCACCTGGATCGGTTTTCAGGGGCTCCGGCTACAGAGCTGCCGGGCGCGTCCCCATTTGGTGGATAGGGGAATGTCCTGTCTATGCGGGGTATTCAGGTCATAATACGGAAAGCCTGGCCGCGAACTATGGAACGCCACAGCTGTCTTATGAGTATGGAACGCCACAGCTGTCTTATGATGTAGATATTTGTTTACATGTTGTCACTTTCTTATTACTTGCTGTGGTTTAGTAATTACTTTCTGTCATTACATCTTTACTTTTTGTGATTACATATTTACTTTATGCTATTCCGTAATTACGTTCTGTCAGTTTGTCTTTACTTTATGTCATTTTATATTTACCTTTTGTGGTTTTATATTTACTTTATGTCGTTTTATATTTACGTTGTGTGGTTTAGTCTTTACTTTATTTGGTTTGGACTTTATGTGCAGTGAATTTTTAATTATGTGGTGTCGTTTCCTCTTTACGTTGTGTCGATTATTCTTTACTTTCACTATACATTTTGTTTCTTTACTTGCAGTAAGTTATTCTTTACTTGTGGTCATTTCTTCTTTACGTGTGGTCACTTCTTCATTACGTACAGTGATTTCATCTTTACGTTATAAGGTCGGGACCCGGAACATTTAGATTGAAAATAACTGACCAGCACCGTATACTTACGTTAACCACGGTTAATAACGATAAAAAATAGATACATTTTCATGTCTAATGCTCGATAATAGTTAGCTGTTAAATCATAAAAATTCCGAAATCCCGAGTTTAAAAATAGCTAAATACCGACTTCCCGAAATAGGGCCCCCCTTAACAAAGGGAGAAAGGGAAACCTGGGAAAGGGGACTTGAGACAGAAGAAATTTGAGGAAGTAAGGAGAAAATGCGTGGAAGTAAGCAGAAAGGCACCCAACTGTCCCCCGTCCCCTCATTGATATCATAAAATCATTTAATTTTAATGAAATCACTTACATAAGTAATTAATAATGAATATTTGAATATTTGAGTATTGGCTATTTAAAGAATGATATATTTAATCTGTTTATCTATTATTTTTAAAAATTTAAACGTTTAATTTGTTTAATTTTAAAGTAATTTTAACCTCTTATTGTAATTTCAAATTTACTATATCTTATGATACGAGGTGTTTTGTGACATCCCCTGATGCTAACACAAGCATATCTGCCTGCTATGGTGGAACAGACCCCACTTCCTAAACGAGATTTTGGAAAATAGTGTCTGTTTCTTTAATTTGCTACAGAATTTCGACTGTTACCTTCAATTTATAAAACTAGAGAGAGAAAATGTCCCGCTGCCTTTATCCGGTGTGCTTGAATTAAGTTTTGGATCAAATTTAGCTACTCTGTAATACCCCTGCAGTTGCATATAAAACATTGACATCTACTTTATAGGCATTTGATAAACAAATTTCAAGAACTTTAACTCGCATATCTCAAACATAATATTGATATTACCAATCAGGTGTTATCCAGAATCGACCTTTGGAATGCAAATCTTTCAAAAAATGGCCGAGTCAAAAAAACACAAATAAAGTCCTAAATCTAAATTGTGACAATAAATGCGTATTTTCAATCCATACCTGATCACTGTGTATGGTTAAATAAATGTAGCTTTAATATTGTGGGAAGAGTTAATGGAATAACACTTAGAACACACATTTTAATAACATGGCCAAGTCCATTTACCCCCACAATCACAAATTTGGGCGAAATCACAAAAAGGTAATACATATACGTATTGCCATTTTCCGGGGGATGAAAATTATGTCATTTCTCCCCAGGGGGAAATAGGCACGCTCCAGTTTTTCCCAACTCTTTTCATCTTACGTCTCCGGCGTTGATTAACAGTTTACCATATGCCCGACTGTGTTCTGGTTTCAAAGCAGATAGTCTATAAAGAAAGCTTACATAATAAAAACGAGGTTAAATCGACCGAAGTCGTGAACAGTGGAGTTATTTCTAAATGGATCATTGAGATTTCAAACAATGAAAGCCTTCCGTGTATGAAAATACCTTGTTAGAATAATATGGGTTGCATTTTTTTTTGGAATGTACACAATAATAACACATTTACCCGTCAACTTTCTATTTAGATGGAGAGCAACAATAAAAACATCAGTGTTCCTTGGTTTTACCATGTAATCGTAGGGATTTTGTCTCATTTGCATTTACTCCATATTCCTTCATTGTAATGGCAATTGATTAATGACCTGTATTGATTCTTTCTTGTGTAAAATCTTATTATCATTACTTGAGTCCTATCCTTACAGTTGTCATTTGTAACATTCTATTTACCTGTCAAAAGATGGTGCTCACCGAATTGCTGGTAACAACCGAATTGCCGATTACGCGTAGACCAGTGTGGTAAAGGTAAATGTTCAAATATTAATAAAGGGCTACGCCGAGCGCGGCATGATACGACCGCAAATATGTGGACCACTGAAATTTGAACAATTTTAAATTAAAATGAATGTGGATACAGTCATTTGCTGGACACAATAAGGACCTTGACTCATTAATTGATTGGACATAAACAAGTGAGAATAAAAAATACCCCTTTTATTCCCTTATTGATCGGAAAGGGTAAGAACTAAACCAACTCATCATCAAGAGAACTGAAAAGAAAAAAAAATGGATTGAAATCCAACGAAAAATAAAGATTTCACAGTAGTGTATCGGGTCACTTTGGATCCATAGGGTCTATGTTAAAGTTCCTCCCAAACTTCCCTCCGAAATTATCGATCGCCTTGATTGGTCAATTATCAGTTTTTGAAAGCTATTTCTGATTGTATAACTGAACCCGTTTACTTGTATAGTGATATGGTTGTTTTGACATGTCCCTTATATATATATTTGTAGTTGGATTTACGCTTAAATCCCTATCCCCTTCCCAGATATCCCTTTCATTTTGTATAATGTCTTCAGCCCCGTCTTCCTGCGTCTTGAACGTAGAGCACCGCAAAGGTAATGTAGCGGTGTGAGAGTATTGGGACGCTGGAAGATATTTAGTCATATATTAAACTTATAATCCCTAACGGAACCCTTCATGACCTTAACTAACCCACCTAATTTTACCTAAAACCCAACCCTAACCCTCTATGTTTGGGTAACTAATTATTTTCATTTTTGTATTGTTCCATTACTCCGGAAGGTCTTTAAATGTATTTCCTAAGCTTGGACGTCCTTTGCAATTATTTGAGTTGTCTCCCTTGTTTGTGCTATACCATTAATCCCAAACCATTGTGTTGTTTTCTATTGATTTATTTCCCTGTTCTGTTCTGCCTTGTTTTGTTCTGGCCTATTTCCCAACCGTAACTCTAACCCCCTATTTGTTTCTTTATATGTACTTCTCCATAGTCGTTTTTTCTTTCGTTTCTCTGAGGGAGTTTCCTTTCTTATACTAATTAAATAATCAACTAATTACAAGTATACATATTTTATTTTCTCCGTCATAAAACAGCCATGGGTCGGAGAGTCATCCGCTTGCTGCCTGTACAATTTAAAAACCATATGGTCTTGTGCTTAAATCATCCATGGCGACTCTTTTATCGAACACGATCCTATAATCTTTGTCTTGATGTACGGTCAGTAACCTCTTTTGGTCCCTCTTTTTATATTGAAATCATCTGTTATGGTCTTCACGTCGTCTCTATTGTTAGTGATCATATGTTTTATCGTATCGAAGTTGATCATTAAAGAGTTTCTGTAGTTGAGTGTTATTCCTCGTACTTTACATATGGTCATATTTCCGTCCTTGTCATGTCTTTCCAATTTGTAGGCATAGTTTTTCGGTCTTCCAGTTAAGAACTCCGTAATTTTGTTGTTTGGTACTTCGTTCGTAAGGTCTCCTAGGTAATCTCCCAATTCGGGTTTCCATTCTCCAGGTCGAGATGTATAAACGGTGGAATCGGTGTCGGCATATAGTGCACGGGTATTCAACTTCTCCAAATAACTGTACAACTTCAGTCTTGATTGGGCGGTCGTGTAAGCAGCAATGACTACGTTGGTACGTCCGGACTCCTCTACAAATTGTTCTTTATACTGATATCTAATTTCTACCATTTCATCGCTGACAAAATTGATACCCATAACAGGTATCTGATCACTAGTTTTACATGTCGACGTATTCTGCAGGATCACACACGTATTTGATTTGGGGTAGGTTGCTTCTTTGTCCAAATTTTCCCCAAAAGCTGTTCAACATCAACTTGGCTAAAGCTCGTAACCCTGGATTTCTTTGGATTTTATCGTACTCGAGGAGAATACCTTCCTTTTCATGGTAGTCTCTGATGTACCTCCATTTATCCTCTTCAGTTTGACACCATTCTGACCACCCACTGGCTTCCTGCTTCATCTTAAGAAAGGTATTAATATATTCGGTGAAAAGTCCTCCTGTCTTTGTTGTTTGGTCGTATTGCTCCGTGTCAAAATGCCACACTTCGTATATCTGTTCAATTTTATATCCATGTTCCAAAGCTTTCTTGACTTCATCTATCACCCAAGTTCCGGTT
>MJUU01012006.1:13492-24359 GCA_002080025.1 Modiolus philippinarum | reverse complement strand
ACAAAGTATGTGCAAAGCACAAACAAAATACAAAGCATGTGCAAAGCACCAACAAAATACAAAGAATGTTCAAAGCACCAACAAAACACAAAGTATGTGCAAAGCACCAACAAAATACAAAGTATGTGAAAAGCATCACCCAAAAAACAAAGTATGTGCAAAGTAGAAACAAAATACAAAGTATGTGCAAAGAACCAATAAAATACAAAGTATGTGTAAAGCAACAACAAAATACAAAGTATGTGCAAAGCATCACCAAAATGCAAAGTATGTGCAAAGCACAAACAAAATACACAGTATGTGCAAAGCACAAACAAAATACAAAGTATGTGCAAAGCACCAACAAAATACAAAGTATGTTCAAAGCACACCCAAAATACAATGTATGTGTAAAGCATCACAAAAAAACAAACTATGTGCAATGCACCAACAAAATACAAAGTATCTGCAAAGCACAAACAAAATACAAAGGTATGTGCGAAGCATCATCAAAAAAGAAAGTATGTGCAAAGCACAAACAAAATACAAAGTATGTGCAAAGGACCCACAAAATACAAAGTATGTTCAAAGCATCAACAAAATTCAAAATATGTGCAAAGCACCAACAAAATACAAAGTATGTGCAAAGCACAAACAAAATACAATGTATGTGCAAAGCACCAACAAAATACAAAGTATGTTCAAAGCACCACCTAAATACAATGTAGGTGTAAAGCAGAAACAAAATACAAAGTATGTGCAAAGCACTAATAAAATACAAAGTATGTGCAAAGAACAACAAAATACAAAGTATGTGCAAAGCATCACCAAAATGCAAAGTATGTTCAAAGCACCAACAAAATACAAAGTATGTTCAAAGCACCACCAAAATACAATGTATGTGTAAAGCATCACAAAAAAAAGTATGTGCAATGCACCAACAAAATACAAAGTATGTGCAAAGCACAAACAAAATACAAAGGTATGTGCAAAGCACCATCAAAAAAGAAAGTATGTTCAAAGCACAAACAAAACACAAAGTATGTGCAAAGGACCCACAAAATACAAAGTATGTTCAAAGCATCAACAAAATTCAAAATATGTCCAAAGCACCAACAAAATACAAAGTATGTGCAAAGCATCACCAAAAAACAAAGTATGTGCAAAGTAGAAACAAAATACAAAGTATGTGCAAAGCACAAATAAAATAAAAAGCATGTTCAAAGCAACAACAAAATACAAAGTATGTGCAAAGCACCAACAAAATACAAAGTATGTGCAAAGCATCACCCAAAAAACAAAGTATGTGCAAAGTAGAAACAAAATACAAAGTATGTGCAAAGCACCAATAAAATACAAAGTATGTGCAAAGCAACAACAAAATACAAAGTATGTGCAAAGAATCACCAAAAAACAAAGTATGTGCAAAACACAAACAAAATACAAAGTATGTGCAAAGCATCACCAAAATGCAAAGTATGTTCAATGCACCAACAAAATACAAATTAGTGCAAAGCACCAACAAAATACAAAGTATGTTCAAAGCACCAATAAAAAACAAAGTGTGTGCAAAGCATCACCAGAAAACAAAGTATGTGCAAAGCACAAAGAAAATACAATGTATGTGCAAAGCACCAACAAAATACAAAGTATGTTCAAAGCACCACCAAAATACAATGTATGTGTAAAGCATCACAAAAAACAAAGTATGTGCAAAGGACCCACAAAATACAAAGTATGTTCAAAGCATCAACAAAATTCAAAATATGTGCAAAGCACCAACAAAATACAAAGTATGTTCAAACCATCACCAAAATTCAAAGTATGTGCAAAGCACCAACAAAATACACATTATGTGGAAAGCACCAACAAAATACAAAATATGTGCAAAGCACTAACAAAATACAAAGTATGTGCAAAGCATCACCAAAATACAAAGTATGTGCAAAGAATCAAGAAAATACAAAGTATGTGCAAAGCATCAGCAAAAAACAAAGTATGTGCAAAGCACAAACAAAATACAAAGTATGTGCAAAGGACCCACAAAATACAAAGTATGTTCAAAGCACCAACAAAATAGAAAGTGTGTTCAAAGCACCACCAATAAACAAAGTATGTGCAAAGCACCAACAAAATACAAAGTATGTGCAAAGGACCAAAAAAATACAAAGTATGTTCAAAGCATCACCAAAAAACAAAGTATGTGCAAAGCACAAACCAAATACAAAGTATGTTCAAAGCACCAACAAAATACAAAGTATGTGCAAAGCATCAAGAAAATACAAAGTATGTGCAAAGCACCACCAAAATACAAAGTATGTTCAAAGCACCAACAAAATACAAAGTATGTTCAAAGCATCACCAAAAAAAAGTATGTGCAAGGCACAAACAAAATACAAAGTATGTGCAAAGCACAAATAAAATACAAAGTATGTGCAAAGCATCACCGAAAAACAAAGTGTGTGCAAAGCACAAACAAAATACAACGTATGTGCAAAGTATCACCAAAATACAAAGTATGTTCAAAGCACCAACAAAATACAAAGTATGTGCAAAGCACCAACAAAATACAAAGTATGTGCAAAGCATCACCAAAAAACAAAGTATGTGCAAAGCACAAACAAAATACAAAGTATGTGCAAAGCACCAACAAAATACAAAGTATGTGCAAAGCATCACCAAAAAACAAAATATGCGCAAAGCACCAACAAAATACAAAGTATGTGCAAAGGACCAACAAAATACAAACCATGTTCAAAACACCAAGAAAACACAAAGTATGTGCAAAGCACCAACAAAATACAAAGTATGTCCAAAGCATCACCCAAAAAACAAAGTATGTGCAAAGTAGAAACAAAATACAAAGTATGTGCAAAGCACCAATAAAATACATAGCATGTGCAAAGCAACAACAAAATACAAAGTATGTTCAAAGCATCACCAAAAAACAAAGTTTGTGCAAAACACAAACAAATACAAAGTATGTGCAAAGCATCACCAAAATGCAAAGTATGTTCAAAGCACCAACAAAATACAAAGTATGTGCAAAGCACAAACAAAATACAAAGTATGTGCAAAGCACCAACAAAATACAAAGTATGTTCAAAGCACCACCAAAATACAATGTATGTGTAAAGCATCACAAAAAAACAAAGTATGTGCAATGCACCAACAAAATACAAAGTATGTGGAAAGCACAAACAAAATACAAAAGTATGTGCAAAGCACAAACAAAACACAAAGTATGTGCAAAGGACCCACAAAATACAAAGTATGTTCAAAGCATCACCAAAATTCAAAGTATGTGCAAAGCACCAACAAAATACAAAATATGTGCAAAGCACTAACAAAATAATAAGTATGTGCAAAGCATCACCAAAATACAAAGTATGTGCAAAGCATCAAGAAAATACAAAGTATGTGCAAAGCATCACCAAAATGCAAAGTATGTTCAAAGCACCAACAAAATACACAGTATGTGCAAAGCACAAACAAAATTCAAAGTATGTGCAAAGCACCAACAAAAATCAAAGTATGTTCAAAGCACCAACAAAAAACAAAGTGTGTGCAAAGCATCACCAAAAAACAAAGTATGTGCAAAGCACAAACAAAATACAAAGTATGTTCAAAGCACCACCAAAATACAATGTATGTGTAAAGCATCACAAAAAAACAAAGTATGTGCAAAGCACAAACAAAATACAAAAGTATGTGCAAAGCATCATCAAAAAAGAAAGTATGTACAAAGCAAAAACAAAATACAAAGTATGTGCAAAGGACCCACAAAATACAAAGTATGTTCAAAGCATCAACAAAATACAAAATATGTGAAAGGCACCAACAAAATACAAAGTATGTTCACATCATCACCAAAATTCAAAGTATGTGCAAAGCACCAACAAAATACAAAATATGTGCAAAGCATCAACAAAATACAAAGTATGTTCAAAGCACCAACAAAATACAAAAGTATGTGCAAAGCACAAACAAAATACAAAGTATGTGCAAAGGACCCACAAAATATGTGCAAATCATCACCAAAATTCAAAGTATGTGCAAAGCACCAACAAAATACAAAATATGTGCAAAGCATCACCAAAATACAAAGTATGTGCAAAGAATCACCAAAAAACAAAGTATGTGCAGAGCACCAACAAAATACAAAGTATGTTCAAAGCATCACCAAAAAACAAAGTATGTGCAAAGCACAAACAAAATACAAAGTATGTGCAACGCACCAACAAAATACAAAGTATGTGCAAAGCATCACAAAAAACAAAATATGCGCAAAGCACCAACAAAATACAAAGTATGTGCAAAGGACCAACAAAATACAAAGCATATTCAAAGCACCAACAATACACAAAGTATGTGCAAAGCACCAACAAAATACAAAGTTTGTGCAAAGCATCACCAAAAAACAAAGTATGTGCAAAGCACAAACAAAATACAAAGTATGTGCAAAGCACCAACAAAATACCAAGTATGTGCAAAGGATCACCCAAAAAACAAAGTATGTGCAAAGTAGAAACAAAATACAAAGTATGTGCAAAGCACAAATAAAATACAAAGCATGTTCAAAGCAAGAACAAAATACAAAGTATGTGCAGAGCACCAACAAAATACAAAGTATGTGCAAAGCATCACCAAAATACAAAGTATGTGCAAAGAATCACCAAAAAAGAAAGTATGTGCAGAGCACCAACACAATACAAAGTATGTTCAAAGCATCACCAAAAAACAAAGTATATGCAAAACACAAACAAATACAAAGTATGTGCAAAGCATCACCAAAATGCAAAGTATGTTCAAAGCACCAACAAAATACAAAGTATGTGCAAAGCACAAACAAAATACAAAGTATGTGAAAAGCACCAACAAAATACAAAGAATGTTCAAAGCACCAACAAAAAACAAAGTGTGTGCAAAGCATCACCAAAAAACAAAGTATGTGCAAAGGACAAACAAAATACAAAGTATGTGCAAAGCATCAACAAAATACAAAGTATGTTCAAAGCACCACCAAAATACAATGTATATGTAAAGCATCACAAAAAAACAAAGTATGTGCAATGCACCAACAAAATGCAAAGTATGTGCAAAGCACAAACAAAATACAAAAGTATGTGCAAAGCACAAACAAAATACAAAGTATGTGCAAAGGACCCACAAAATACAAAGTATGTTCAAAGCATCACCAAAATTCAAAGTATGTGCAAAGCACGTACAAAATACAAAATATGTGCAAAGCATCAACAAAATACAAACTATGTGCAAAGCATCACCAAAATACAAAGTATGTGCAAAGAATCACCAAAAAACAAAGTATGTGCAGAGCACCAACAAAATACAAAGTATGTTCAAAGCATAACCAAAAAAAAGTATGTGCAAAGCACAAACAAAATACAAAGTATGTGCAAAGCACCAGCAAAATACAAAGTATGTTTAAAGCACCAACAAAATACAAAGTGTATGCAAAGCATCACCAAAAAACAAAGTATGTGCAAAGCACAAACAAAATACAAAGTATGTGCAAACAACCAACAAAATACAAAATATGTGCAAAGCACTAACAAAATAATAAGTATGTGCAAAGCATCACCAAAATACAAAGTATGTGCAAAGCATCAAGAAAATACAAAGTATGTGCAGAGCACCAACAAAATACAAAGTATGTTCAAAGCATCACCAAAAAACAAAGTATGTGCAAAGCACAAACAAAATACAAAGTATGTGCAAAGCACCAGCAAAATACAAAGTATGTTCAAAGCACCAACAAAATACAAAGTGTATGCAAAGCATCACCAAAAAACAAAGTATGTGCAAAGCACAAACAAAATGCAAAGTATGTGCAACGCACCAACAAAATACAAAGTATGTGCAAAGCATCACCAAAAAACAAAATATGCGCAAAGTACCAACAAAATACAAAGTATGTGCAAAGGACCAACAAAATACAAAGCATGTTCAAAGCACCAACAAAACACAAAGTATGTGCAAAGCACCAACAAAATACAAAGTTTGTGCAAAGCATCACCAAAAAACAAAGTATGTGCAAAGCACAAACAAAATACAAAGTATGTGCAAAGCACCAACAAAATACAAAATATGTGCAAAGCACTAACAAAATAATAAGTATGTGCAAAGCATCACCAAAATTAAAAGTATGTGCAAAGCATCAAGAAAATACAAAGTATGTGCAAAGCATCACCAAAATGCAAAGTATGTTCAAAGCACCAACAAAATACAAAGTATGTGCAAAGCATCACCAAAAAACAAAGTATGTGCAAAGCACAAACAAAATACAAAGTATGTGCAAAGCACCAACAAAATACAAAGTATGTTAAAAGCACCACCAAAATACAATGTATGTGTAAAGCATCACAAAAAAACAAAGTATGTGCAATGCATCAACAAAATACAAAGTATGTGCAAAGCACAAACAAAATACAAAAGTATGTGCAAAGCATCATCAAAAAAGAAAGTATGTGCAAAGCACAAACAAAATACAAAGTATGTGCAAAGGACCCACAAAATACAAAGTATGTTCAAAGCATCAACAAAATACAAAATATGTGAAAGGCACCAACAAAATACAAAGTATGTTCAAATCATCACCAAAATTCAAAGTATGTGCAAAGCACCAACAAAATACAAAATATGTGCAAAGCATCAACAAAATACAAAGTATGTGCAAAGCATCACCAAAATACAAAGTATGTGCAAAGAATCACCAAAAAACAAAGTATGTGCAGAGCACCAACAAAATACAAAGTATGTTGAAAGCATCACCAAAAAACAAAGTATGTGCAAAGCACAAACAAAATACAAAGTATGTGCAATGCACCAACAAAATACAAAGTACGTGCAAAGCACCAACAAAATACAAAGTATGTTCAAAGCACCAACAAAATAAAATGTATGTGTAAAGCATCACAAAAAAACAAAGTATGTGCAATGCACCAACAAAATACAAAGTATGTGCAAAGCACAAACAAAATACAAAAGTATGTGCAAGGCATCATCAAAAAAGAAAGTATGTGCAAAGCACAAACAAAATACAAAGTATGTGCAAAGGACCCACAAAATACAAAGTATGTTCAAAGCATCACCAAAAAACAAAGTATGTGCAAAGCACAAACAAAATACAAAGTATGTGCAAAGCACCAACAAAATAGAAAGTATGTGCAAAGAATCACCAAAAAACAAACTATGTTCAAAGCACCAACAAAATACAAAGTATGTGCAAAGGACCAACAAAATACAAAGCATGTTCAAAGCACCAACAAAACACAAAGTATGTGCAAAACACCAACAAAATACAAAGTATGTGCAAAGGATCACCCCAAAAAACAAAGTATGTGCAAAGTAGAAACAAAATACAAAGTATGTGCAAAGCACAAATAAAATACAAAGCATTTTCAAAGCAACAACAAAATACAAAGTATGTGCAAAGCACCAACAAAATACAAAGTATGTGCAAAGCATCACCCAAAACACAAAGTATGTGCAAAGTAGAAACAAAATACAAAGTATGTGCAAAGCACCAATAAAATACAAAGTATGTGCAAAGCAACAACAAAATACAAAGTATGTGCAAAGCATCACCAAAAAACAAAGTATGTGCAAAACACAAACAAAATACAAAGTATGTGCAAGGCATCACCAAAATGCAAAGTATGTTCAAAGCACCAACAAAATACAAAGTATGTGCAAAGCACAAACAAAATACAAATTAGTGCAAAGCACCAACAAAATACAAAGTATGTTCAAAGCACCAATAAAAAACAAAGTGTGTGCAAAGCATCACCAAAAAACAAAGTATGTGCAAAGCACAAACAAAATACAATGTATGTGCAAAGCACCAACAAAATACAATGTATGTGTAAAGCATCACAAAAAACAAAGTATGTGCAATGCACCAACAAAATACAAAGTATGTGCAAAGCACAAACAAAATACAAAGGTATGTGCAAAGCATCATCAAAAAAAAGTATGTGCAAAGCACAAACAAAATTCAAAGCATGTGCTAAGGACCCACAAAATACAAAGTATGTTCAAAGCATCAACAAAATACAAAATATGTGCAAAGCACCAACAAAATACAAAGTATGTTCAAAGCATCAACAAAATACAAAGTATGTGCAAAGCATCACCAAAATACAAAGTATGTGCAAAGCACCAACAAAATACAAAGTGTATGCAAAGCATCACCAAAAAACAAAGTATGTGCAAAGCACAAACAAAATACAAAGTATGTGCAAAGCACCAACAAAATAAAAAGTATGTGCAAAGCATCACCAAAAAACAAAATATGCGCAAAGCACCAACAAAATACAAATTATGTGCAAAGGACCAACAAAATACAAAGCATGTTCAAAGCACCAACAAAACACAAAGTATGTGCAAAGCACCAACAAAATACAAAGTATGTGCAAAGCATCACCCAAAAAACAAAGTATGTGCAAAGTAGAAACAAAATACAAAGTATGTGCAAAGCACTAATAAAACACAAAGTATGTGCAAAGCAACAACAAAATACAAAGTATGTGCAAAGCATCACCAAAAGGCAAAGTATGTTCATAGCACCAACAAAATACAAAGTATGTGCAAAGCACAAACAAAATACAAAGTATGTGCAAAGCATCACCAAAATACAAACTATGTTCAAAGCACCAACAAAATACAAAGTATGTGCAAAGCACCAACAAAATACAAATTATGTGCAAAGCATCACCCAAAAACAAAGTATTTGCATAGCACAAACAAAATACAAAGTATGTGCAAAGCACCAACAAAATACAAAATATGTGCAAAGCACTAACAAAATACAAAGTATGTGCAAAGCATCACCAAAATACAAAGTATGTGCAAAGCAACTAGAAAATACAAAGTATGTGCAAAGCATCACCAAAAAACAAAGTATGTGCAAAGCACAAACAAAATACAAAGTATGTTCAAGGCACCAACAACATACAAAGTGTGTGCAAAGCATCACTAAAAAACAAAGTATGTGCAAAGCACAAACAAAATACAAAGTATGTGCGAAGCACCAACAAAATACAAAGTATGTGCAAAGCATCACCAAAAAACAAAATATGCACAAAGCACCAACAAAATACAAAGTATGTGCAAAGTACCAATAAAATACAAAGTATGTGCAAAGCAACAACAAAATACAAAGTATGTGCAAAGCATCACCATAAAACAAAGTATGTGCAAAACACAAACAAAATACAAAGTATGTGCAAAGCATAACCAAAATGCAAAGTATGTTCAAAGCGACAACAAAATACACAGTATGTGCAAAGCACAAACAAAATACAAAGTATGTTCAAAGCACCAACAAAAAACAAAGTGTGTGCTAAGCATCACCAAAAAACAAAGTATGTGCAAAGCACAAACAAAATACAATGTATGTGCAATGCACCAACAAAATACAAAGTATGTGCAAAGCACAAACAAAATACAAAGGTATGTGCAAAGCATCATCAAAAAAGAAAGTATGTGCAAAGCACAAACAAAATACAAAGTATGTGCAAAGGACCAACAAAATACAAAGTATGTTCAAAGCATCAACAAAATTCAAAATATGTGCAAAGCACCAACAAAATACAAAGTATGTTCAAAGCATCACCAAATTTCAAAGTATGTGCAAAGCACCAGAAATATACAAAATATGTGCTAAGCATCAACAAAATACAAAGTATGTGCAAAGCATCACCAAAAAACAAAGTATGTGCACAGCACCAACAAAACACAAAGTATGTTCAAAGCATCGCCAAAATTCAAAGTATGTGCAAAGCACCAACAAAATACAAAATATGTGCAAAGCATCAACAAAATACAAAGTATGTGCAAAGCATCACCAAAATACAAAGTATGTGCAAAGCATCAAGAAAATACAAAGTGTGTGCAAAGCATCAGCAAAAAACAAAGTATGTGCAAAGCACAAACAAAATACGAAGTATGTGCAAAGCACCAACAAAAAACCAAATATGTGCAAAGCATCACCAAAATACAAAGTATGTGCAAAGCATCACCAAAATACAAAGTATGTGCAAAGATTCACGAAAAAACAAAGCATGTGCAAAGCACCAACAAAATACAAAGTATGTGCAAAGCATCACCAAAATGCAAAGTATGTTCAAAGCACCAACAAAATACAAAGTATGTGCAAAGCACAAACAAAATACAAATTAGTGCAAAGGACCAACAAAATACAAAGTATGTTCAAAGCACCAATAAAAAACAAAGTGTGTGCAAAGCATCACCCAAAAAACAAAGTATGTGCAAAGTAGAAACAAAATACAAAGCATGTGCAAAGCACCAATAAAATACAAAGTATGTGCAAAGCAACAACAAAATACAAAGTATGTGCAAAGCATCACCAAAAAACAAAGTATGTGCGAAGCACAAACAAAATACAATGTATGTGCAAAGCACCAACAAAATACAAAGTATTTTCAAAGCACCAACAAAATACAATGTATGTGTAAAGCATCACAAAAAACAAAGTATGTGCAATGCACCAACAAAATACAAAGTATGTGCAAAGCATCACCAACATACAAAGTATGTGCAAAGGATCAAGAAAATACAAAGTATGTGCAAAGCATCACCAAAAAACAAAGTATGTGCAAAGCACAAACAAAATACAAAGTATGTGCAAAGGACCCACAAAATACAAAGTATGTTCAAAGCACCAACAAAATACAAAGTGTGTGCACAGCACCACCAATAAACAAAGTATGTGCAAAGCACAAACAAAATACAAAGTATGTGCAAAGGACCCACAAAATACAAAGTATGTTCAGAGCACCAACAAAATACAAAGTATGTGCAAAGCACCAACAAAATACAAAGTATGTTCAAAGCATCACCAAAA
>MJUU01012005.1:49126-65964 GCA_002080025.1 Modiolus philippinarum | reverse complement strand
TTCTTTTGATTGACGGTTCGGTTCTCACTTACTTCAAGTCTTGCACGCGTGCTGGCAGCGCACTTTCGACGATAGGGCGATATGCTTCTTGCACATATCCATTCCCGGTCGGCAAGGAAGCTTGCAAGGAGGCCATCTCGCCACCTTTTGACCACAGGGGGCTGATATCGTCCGGGGTGTGACGTGGCATGAGCCATACCAATCCGCATCTCCCGTACTTTCCAGCCTCCATCTCCATCCCCCCATGCTTGGACGGGCATCGGCATTCACTCTCTACCAGATCGGCTTGCAGGAGTTGGAAAATGCAAGATCGGCAGAGACCGTCACACTTCTCCAGGCAATCTCCCAACTCATCCACTCCGCACCAAGATCGCCCAAAATCTTTGAATTGCTTGAGGCGATGCTCGAGCGATCAACTTCGGCAGAGATTTCAACAGGGATGATCTGCTCGACGAATTGGGCCAAAAGACTACCTTTGATTATGGGATTCATAATTTATCTGGTACTATGAAGAATTGATCTAGTTTGAACCAATATCTTCCGGCCTCTTGGGGACTGGTCAGATCGATGGCAAGATCTACTTGCTGGTCTACGCCCCACGAATCCGTGGGGCGTAGACCAGCACCGCTGGCAGAGGTCTTGAATTGGTCGGGCGAGAGGTCCGTGCAGAAGTCGCGATGGATATGGTCGAGTTTCGATCGTCCTGGCGGAAGAAGCAGATGAAGTTGGCATTCTCCCGGATGGTCTGTCGCGGCAACTTGAAATAGCTCTGGCAGAGGTAGAAGCAATCGACATTATTGTGTCGACCGCGCACATAGTAATCCTCCCACTTATTTTGCTTGCTCACCTACAGATCGTTGAAGACCATCAGATTCTTATCCGCCGGACCGAGCTCGCGGGGATCGGGCACGTCGCCGTCTTGCTCGAAGGAGGCATCGATCCCACCAGGCCCTCGGGGAAGAGCCTCGCAAGATCTAGCAGCGGATATTTATCCTGCAGGGTGAGAAGCTCTCGGATGGCCTCTTTTGTCAGACCCTTCTCCAGCGCTGTTCACAAGAGCTGATAGATTGGCTGGTGAATAGATTTCCCGAAGACGTAGAGGCGATCGTAGTCCAACCACCCCGAGCGAAGGAGAAGATTATTCAGCAGCGTGGTCTTGCCTCAGCCCTACTTCCCGACCTTCAGACCGCAAATCGATCGATTGTGGGTGCGGCGGCATCTCTAGAGATATCGTCACGTCCACTTATATAGAGAAAGTATGATCTACTGCGTGAAATACCGAAAGCCAACCGATACGCTAGGGGTCCGCGAATTGGTGACAAGCAACGGGAAGCTGTGGAAGGTCGGAACCTGCGCCGTCTGCGGTTCCCAGAAGTCCCAATTTAGCGCTGCATCGGGCACCGGGCTCTGAAATAAGATGCTCAATTGCATGCCTGCGGAAATGCAATTACCAGGGCATAATTTCACCGCCCCGGCACCAAGCTTCATAAGCGTCTGAAGGCAGACGATACCCCCAAACCCTGTTCCATGCCAATCAATCGCGTGGATAAGGCCTCCTGTCATCACGATCTATGCTAATCTCAGCATAAGGATACGGCCGCCCTTAATTCCATCTGCGATAAGACCATGCTCAAGGAGTTGGACGGCATCTAGCAGCCAACGGCCTGCGAGCGCATTGATCGAAATATCGTCAGACTCATCATTGCCACAAAGGCACGATTTGGACTGGGGATTTAAAAAAATGGTCCGACCAGCTAGCCGAAGAGCTGCATAAGTCCGTCCGTCGTAAGTTTGAGAAGAGGTGCGTGGTGGTGGGCGGGGTGCACGATATCTGGGCCGCCGATCTCGTGGATATGAGCGCCTTCTCCCGCGATAATGGAGGCTTTAAACTTCTCTTGAGCATCATCGACGTGTTCTCCAAGTATGGCTGGCTGGTGCCACTCAAAGATAAGAAGAAAATCACGGTGCGCGATGCATTCCGGACTGTCTTCAAGAATCGCACCCCCCTGAAGCTATGGACGGATAAGGGCTCTGAATTCTATAATAGGGAAGTTGGGGATCTGCTCCGGAAGTATCAGATCCAGCTCTACTCCACGGAGAATAAGGAGAAATCGAGCGTCGTCTAGCGCTGGAAGCGCACCATTTCTCAGCACCTACCTTTCCATCCTGGAGGATCTGGTGCGGAAGTATAATACCTCCAAGCATCGATCCATCAAAATGACTCCCACCTCCGCCAGTCAGAAGGAAGATCATGCGGAATTCTTCTGGAATCTCTACGGAGATCTTACGCCTATGCAGCCGCCGCGATTCGAGCCTGGGGATAGGTCCGGATCTCTAAGAAGAAGGGCATCTTCGGGAAGGGATATACGCCCCGCTGGAAAGAGGAAAACCTCACCGTTTCGCAGGTCTTTGACACTCAGCCGCCAACCTATCGTGTCAAGGATTTCCATGAATAGGAGATCCAAAGATCCTTCTACGAGCCAGAGCTCTAGCGCACCGACCAGAAAATCCACCGCGTCGAGGATATCCTGCTGCGACGAACCAGGGGTGGGGTCAAGGAAATCTTCGTGAAATTGTTGGGCTATCCTAAATCTTTCAATTCATGAGTCAAGCGAATCGACTGGCAATAAGCCATGCCCATCGGTAATCATTCTGGTCCCTTGAGAGAGAGACCGGAGAGATTGGGGGAATGATCCCTGGACCTACTTCTACGGATGAAGATCCCGAATTTTCGTATCCAGCATGGCAATCTTACTCTGCATTATCATTGCCAGATCTTGCCAGTTCTTGGCGTGCCATCCCTTGGTGACCGGTTCGTCATCTTCCGTCCCCTGTGGAAGGTTGTGAATCGCATTACCCTGCATATCATGCGTATCCGACCGCCATTCGTATTGATGCAGTTCGATCTATCTGCCTTGCCAACTAGTTGCTTCTGCAGGAGTTTGATCTTCTTCTTTTTCATGCGATGCATTTCCTCTTCGAGCCTCTTCAACGACTGCTTCACGAATCTCTTTGTCGCGGTGTCATTATTCTTTTCCGGATATTTTGAGATTGACGATGCGATTGAAATTCATATCCAGATCCTGTTCGATCTCATCAATGCTGTCGGCCCCTGGGGTGAGGCCCACGCTTAGACCATACTTTATCTATAGCATGGAGAAGACGACGTTCTCAAAAGTGCAGCCTTCCGATAGTCGCTTCAAGACGTATGGGCAGAGGTGGCACCAGATGACCTATCCGCGGGGCTGCAGTTCGTCAGTATTATGGTCGATCGGTAGGCCGAGATAGCGTCTCAGCTCGACCTGTGGCGGCAATCCGTATGAGCCAAAGTAGATTCTCTGGGTGCGGTCTTTGAACCAGTACGTCCAGTGAGTCCCAGGGCCTGCGAGATCATCATTATTCAGGATACCACACTCGAGGGCTTGGATGGTAGGTCGTCGCGCATGAAGACACCTCTGGAGTGGGGGATATGCAGATTTTTCACGGCTTGGTGATGGGTTTATCCATTTATCTAGGGGAGGGATGGTCATCCGCACCCGTCAGGGCATGCCGACAGCAGATTTTTTCCGAGGCTCACGGACCTCGAGAAATTCGGAAATGGGGAGGGGATAGGAACGACTGCCTCAGTCTTGGGCAATTCGGTAGTGACCATGGACAAGGGTGCTGATGCCGTCGGGAAGGATGTGATGCTTATCACCATTGGAGGAGAAAGATTTCTTGCTCGTCTCGAGAGTCAGGACCTGGTGGAGACGGCTGCGGATGATATTCATCGAGCGATATTTCTCCTTGCCAGTGTCCAGGCACTACTTATAGTCGGCGAAGGTCAGATTGGTCTCTATCACGCTCTTATTCACGCCCTAAGCCTTCTTGCACTCCAATTTGAAGGCATATGTTTTCGGCCGGAGACCCACGTACTCGGTCATCGAGTGGCCGTCACACTCGTCCTTTAATTTGCCGAGCACTTTCTTATTCACGCCGGCCTCGATCCCGGGGGCATGGTCTGCATGGGTTTCAGTTGGATGTATCGAAGTACTGCTGCACTCTCTACGCCATATCCTAATATACGTCCACTGTCTTGGTATCGCAGTTCAAGCTATCCGTATCTGTGTGGCAGAGGCTGAGCCGGTCGCCGTACTTGGGCTTCAGTTAATCGTAGACGAAGTCGGCCATCAGGGTCTTTGATATATCAAGAATGGAGAATCCTTGGTAGATGGGCGTATCGAAGACCAGCTTGGTGCGATGCAGATGGACGGCAGCCAGATCGTCGCTGAAGACCGTCCTGCGTTTGAAGTTGGGCTTGGCCACTAGCTTCCGTGCGACCTTCTCGCTTTTCGCAAGCCACACGTCAACCCTATTGTGGATATCTTAAATGGTCTTCCCGAATACCGAGTTGACCATCAGTTTGAAGAAATCCTTCTGGAAGGCGTCGGATGCTGCCGCCCTGTAGTCAGTATTCTTCTCCACGTACCCCCTCAGGCATTGGCTCTGGGTGAATCGGAAGACTCGGTTGATCTTCAGCTTCAGACCCCGTGAGATACACGTAGTGGACAACGTATTTCTCCTTGTCGTGGAGGTTGGCCACCAGCTTCCTGACTCCATTGATCACCATGGATTCCGGCTCGAGGGGATAGTCGTTGTGGCAATCGTCTAGCTCCATGGGATATTCGAGATCTACTTCCAAGATTATTCCTTGCTCATCCTCTTCGCCGAGCTTGCTGAGGTGTGGGACTTCGAAGGGATCGATCCACTTGAAATCTCCGGTGGGCTGGACCCGACTCATCGGCCACCCGTAGAGATTATTGGCGTCCAGATACATCAGATAGTTGGACGGCTTGCTCGGATAGAAATCTTGCACGTAGGGATTATTCGCCCGAACATACCTCTGAGACATTATGGTCAGACCCCCGCGAATCCCTTTCTCAACCATGAGCAGCATATCGGGGTCGGTGAGAAGCTCAAGCTTGATATCGCGGACCTTGAGCGTCGTAAGCTAACCCTGGCGCTATTTAGTGCGCCGGATCGAGTCCATAGTGCTTCATGCAGATTTCGAGGAAATTCTCGAGGACGTCGGTGAGCAAGACCACGTCAGTCTCGAGATAGAGGTCGCTATAATCGCGCATGATCTTGCATCCAAAAGCCCCAGACCCTCTGAGCGTGAGCGTAATCTTCTTCGCTGATATGCTGACCGGTGACCGTCCTGAAGAAGGCTTCCTTGGGTGACAGCTGGGTCTCCTGGAGCATCTCGAATCTATCCATATAGTCGTAAGGGTAGACGCCTTTGCGTAGCAGCAGGTCTAGGTGGTGGCTCTTCTGCCCGATCGCCGCGATTGGGATATCAAAACCTTCATCCAACTCCTTGAGCGTAAAGTTAATATCAACTCCGACGATTTTCTTCACCCTCTGAAGCAGCCTTGGAGAATCACGGGTAGCCTGGTGTGCGGAACCCCCTTCTTATGGATCATCAGTCCATCGAAACGAGCGCCCCCAACTCGATCTCCTGCTCGGTCAGGTAGTCAAAGGCCGCCATCAGAGCCTTATTTTCCAGGAGCACATGATTTAATTCACGGTAGTGACCTCGATATTGTAATCTGTCCATTCTACTTGGATTCGTAGGCGAGCTTATGCAGGTCAGGATTCAGCTTGATCACTTCCTCCATAATCTGCCTCATCCCCATAGTAGTCCCAGAACCAGGCTGGTGTGTCATGCTTGAGCCTGACGATCCTCCAATTGATGATGGCGAGGAGGTAGGTTTTGGCATCATCCCCGCTGATTCCCTCATGTGCCATCAGGTCCCCGATTAGCTGTTCCCGATCGATATCGATCATATGATCTGCGCATAGGGTATGCCGGATGCAAGTGGTGATATTCTGGAGGCCGATCTTCTCACCCGTCCAATACCATCCAATCTCATCGGGCACTCATCCAAGGCAATGGTGCAGGCCAAGTAATCCTGCAAGAGCGTCAGCTGAGCAACCTTATCCACCTTTCCCCCTTGATATATCTACTCCCAGCTCGTAGTCTTCCGGGTGCGTCACGATATGCTTCAGCTTTTCCCGGTCGATCACTTCGCGCAAGGTGTTGCTTTGCCCATTCTCCAACTCAAAGTGCCGAATCTTGAAGAGCTCCGGATCCATCGGCTTGGTCCCAAATTCCCGCCTTAAATTGGTGAAGGCATCGACCGGGGTAGATTCTATCAGCTTCTGCAGGCTTGCCCCCAAAAAGCTATCGATGAATCGATGGTGCTGATAGAGCTTCTCCTTTTCCCCCTTCTTATCCTTGTATGAGGCAACTGCCACGCTCTTGATGAATGATATGTAGTGCTTCTCCGTGTTGGGGATGCAGTTGATCTTGCCCTCAGTAGGCCCAAGTCCCTTCATGAAGAGATGAGCATCGTAGCCTGCCAGGTTAGGAAAGATAACCGGGATGAATTTCGGCGCCTGATAGTTCAGGTTGCACTCATTTTGCCCCCTCTGAATCTACCCGTGAAGTGGCAATTGTCCCTCTCCCTATCCTCTCCAAGCTCCTGGTGGCAGATGAAGCACTCGGTGGCTTCCGCGAAGGCGATCTTATCTTTCTTCGTCATCAATATGGGCCTCTTGAAATCGTTCTGCTGATAGATCTCGCGGAAGTCTACCAGATATGGTTTTGGAAGCTGACGTAGTTTCCTTCGCTCGGCATTTCGATTTTCACCGCCTTCTTCTGACCGCAATACTCCATGTGCTGGTCAAGTTTTTCTTGCAGAGTGAAGTGATTCAGGCATCGGTGGCAGAAGTAAGCTTCCCCGTTGTGATCGCTTACCTGCGCCGTAAAGAGCCGAGAGAGAATCTTCACCGAGCAGTAGTGCTTCGTCTCATAGTTACCCGCTAACATGAGATCCACGTGCTTTGCCCAGGTATCATCTTTTTCGGAAATCTTCATAGGGCGGATCTCTCCCTCGAAGAATCCTAATACATTGACCTGGATCCCCTCATTGAGCTTCTTGAACCAATCGATTGCTTGGAGTGAGACCGGGAAGTCGATGCCGTCGAATCTGAGCTCGTCCGCCCACTTTTCGTATTGCTTAACTCGGCTGGCACTCTTCTGGTCCACCTCCCCGTGATTGAGGGCCGAGAGGATCGCCCATTTGAAGCACTACTGATCCTCATTTTGCGCATTTACTATTGCCTTCTTGGCAGCGAGCTTCTTCGAAAGTGGGATATATGTGCTTCCCTTGAGGGGCCTGTACTCATTCAGCTGAACCTCCAGCATCTCAACGCCCCAACGGTCAATCCGCTCCCCAGCCTGGAAAGTTGTCATGCTCTCAATAACCTTATCCTCCATCCGCGCTATCACTTCGTCCAAATCTGCCGACTCGGTGACTACCATCAAGGCCGATTGGAATTTTGGGTTGGCGTAGATATTCTCACCGGTCGCCGGGCTGATCTTTACCATCTCCACGTGGAGGGTTATCTCCGCTTTCAATCCACCGGTTGCCGGGCTGATCTTTACAATCTCCATGTCTCCGCTTTCAACCCCTTCTTTTCTGCCAGCCCCTCCGAAATCGTGCTTCGGATTTTCCCACATCTTAGCTTGATGAAAGTCTCCACGTCCTGCTGCGTCTTGGGCTTGATAATCACCTTGCCAAATTCCCCATCCAAGGCCTCCCGCTTGTCCACAACCTCGATAAGGTCTGCGGCTTCTTCAATGCTCTGCTTCACCTTCTCGGTCCTCTGATCTTTCTTCAGCCGGGAGATATTGGTGATCCACCTCCGCCTCGCTATCGCCTTGAGCTATTTCCTGGTGAATACTTCCCGACGTTTGAATTTCCGATCGGTCGCCGACTCAATGAGTCGCACCAAATCGAGGTTATTTTTCCTGCTATATCCCTTCACTCCTTCCTCCCTGGCGATTTTCCTAAGTTCCCCCATGTTCTCGGCCACCCTAAATTTCCCTCCAATCGGCTAATCGGCATCGTCTTGCCGCTGGGTATGCCTCCAGCAAAGTAAATTTTTCCCCGGTTTGCCCTTGTAAAGTTGCCCCTTCTTCCTTTTCAGTGGGGTATTGCAGGATTTCTGGTTTTTGGGTGATGAAGTTGGTCTGCTATCCTCGCAGACGGAATCTTCGAAGCGATCCATGATAATCTTGGATGGCATGATTTTATTTATACTACATTATGTATTCAAATTTGTAAAATTTTCAAAGCGGCATGGTGATTTTTCTCGATCACCAGGCTTGTGCATAGTGTTACTAATAATAGATTTTCGACCCCTATTTATATTACGTACTTCCAGTAAATGAAGGTCGGGAAAATTTGCATATCGCCAAAATATTTTTCCTGCATACCTTCGGACCCCCTGTAATTTTTTTTTAAATTTCATCAGGAGCATATTTTAGAAAATCTTGCAGGTTCTTTCTCCTTTTCCCAGTCAGAATAAATTTTAAGAAAAGGCTATTTTTCCGAAAAAAACAGGGGCGATAATTCACTAAGAATTACGCAAGAAAATAATCTTTTCCGACGAGGTATTCCCCATCGGAAAAGACCTTCAACGCCCCAGATACCTTACCTCCCAGCATTTTTCAGCATCCCCGACTCGCTGAAGACCCATATGCAACCCGGGGCCAAAAATTTGGGGTCTTATGCAGGATTTCTGCATAGAAAATGGTCTTGCGGCAGAATATTGTCATTTCTTAACCACTCGGGTTCAAATTTTCTATTTCTGTAATTACACGTGACCTTGAACTTTTAACTACTGAACCCAACAATCAGTAAGGGTTTTTTATCTTTGTTACTTTCATTTAAATCCATATACAGGCAATTTGAAGTTGGGTTATTGTGTTTCGGATTAGCGAAAGGATAACCCATCAAATATCTGCACTGAAAGCTAAGAAATGTTGAGCAAGAACCCTTGATGTCAACTTAGACCTCTCATGTATTGAAAATATGGCATTTTGTTTTGAAAAGGACTTTATCATGGCCAGTATTATGCAATTAACATTAAAAGGATATGGAGTAAATGCACATAATACAAAGACTGTACAAATACATAATTTAACCTGATAGCTCGAGATTGATGCGTTATGCCATGATAAAGTCCGTATCAAAAATAAAATGTCGAACTTTTTTGTTATCGATAATTTACAAAAATGTTAAATGCAGCTCTATAATAAATTGAAATAAGCTTAATTTAGCATGGTTGATGCATTCTCTTTTGTAATAATTAATATGCATTCTTCATCAGTTCAACTTACGACGCGTATGAAAACGACGCATAGCAAGCACACGTGACATCTTGACAGATCAAGGGAAATTCATACAAATTACCGATAAGTATAAATATTCAGTTAACAATTTTTATACCCCACTGCATTCAGGATGTTCTATACATATTAGTTGTAATGTGATGACTTTTTTATCATACATACCTTTGAACAATTATCAGCTTTTGGTTCAAGTTCTTCAACCTTGCAACACAATGATAAAAACTCTGTCTCCTGGTGACCCCGAATGCAATTCTTGGGAAAATACAGTTTTGGGTATTCAAACAGTACTTTTATATTTAAAGCAAAAGCGCCCATATCAACTGGAAATTTCCTCCGTTTTGTACTAATTGATATAAATGAAACGACCTGAAAATACACCAAAATTTCTTTGTACCTATGACGGATGCATTCTTTTTTGAAATTAAAATAAAATGTACCACCCATTTATGGTATATGTCACATTCATGATATTTATGATGACATCAGGAATTTAGACCTAAGGTAGACAGACAATGATATTTCCATCCCTGCAGTTTTATAATTAATCCCATCCTACCAAAGTCAAATCTAAAATCTAATGATTTTGTCACCTTGCTTGTATTTTCTAAAATGACTAGTAGAAACTCGTGGGTTATTAGAGTAAATGATTAATTCATATAGATCATAGCCGTAGTACTAATCAATACATGTAATACTCTTTTGAACGTAACCAACAATTATTTTTCCTTGGTCTTAACTAAGTAAAGGCCAAATCCGTAGGTTTCCCGATAATGCCCCGACGGAAGCTGACACAAAGAGCTTAGGCAAATGTATTTGTTATATATGAATAATTTGGACATTCTCGTCAATGAACCGCGGAGTATTTGTTCACAAGTCCGAAGTGGTCGAAAATTCTAATTCAACAAATGAGAAAATCCAAGACAATATTCGTGATTCGAAATGTGGATTTAGACAAAAAAGCACCCCCTTCAAAACAAAATCCAACACCAAGTTTTAAACTCATTTTGTGACAAACGACGGACGCTGGTGAGGATGTTGCTTTATGCATGGTACTTATTAATTGCAAGGTAGCAAGACAGGGGTTCAAAGAAGTGTTATTCCGCCATTTAGCCACGTACTTTTCTGATAACAATATTTTCCTACGAATTTAACAGCTACGAAACATGTGTTTGATGGACTTGATGGTTCAAAGGAAACTAGTTATTGTGGTCTAGTGGGCCAAGGATACCCCCGCCCCCACCACTTCTTGAGTTTTCTTAAACATCTTGAAAAAAGGAATTATTTAAATTTTGGATTTATGATTTTAGAATTTCCCCTTTCCTCGTTCTTGCTTCGGTATTCGTTTGCCGATGTATTAGCAAAAATATATATAGTGGACACCTAAAATATGTTTATACGTTCCTGTATAAGTTTCATGAAATTTTGATCGTTGGTTTAGGATGAGTAGTGAAAACCAGCTTTTACCATTGAGCTAAAATGACTAAGTCCAAAACATGTCAAAAATCTGGAAAAAAAAGAATTATTGGAAAACAAAATGCGTAGTGCACATCTCAACAGTATGTAATTAAGGTCCTGCATAAGTTTCATGAAATTCCATTCAGTTGTTTAAGAGGAGTAGTGGATATCAGGTGGTCACCATATAGTTTGCATTGAGCTAAAATTACAAAGTCCAAAACATTTCAAAAATCTGTAAAAAGGGAATTATTGGGAAGCAAAAAAAAACATAGTGCACATCTACTTTATGTAATTAAGCTCCTACATAAGTTTCATGAAATTCCAATCATAAGTTTAGGAGAAGTAGTGGATACCAGCTTTTGGGGTAGAGTAAGACGGACGGACCGAAGAACTGAAAGCGGGGATATAATAAGTATCATTTTCTTAGCGTATTCTTTACTTAAACAATGCACCAAATACAATAAATTCATACTAGCTGTCACGCTTGGTTTCAACTTGTAGCGTCTGCTTGTCATTATAGTACTGCTGCCCCAGTTGCCGGTAATAGGGTGTGCTCATAAGATATAAGATTTTACACCGCTAAGTACAAAAATGTCAAGTAATGATATATATTTTCTGATCCTTTGTGACGAGATAAGTAAAACGAGTGGTTACAAGATGGGTCAAATATTTCCACTCAGCTGTATTAGGAATAACCTCGGGGTAAAAAGGGAATAAAGAAATCGAGAAAAGGTGTTTAATTTCTGATTCCTTGTGATGAGAAGAGTGAAATGAGTGGTCTCAAGTAGGATCAAATATCTGAAACAAAAAAGTTTATTCTCCATACAGCTGGCTGTATTGGGGACAGAAGACTATTTTTTTTAATAATCAAAAAAAATAATCAAGAAAACATTTTATTATCTGATTACTTGTGATAAAATGAATAAAATATGTGGTCACAAGTAAGGTCAAATATCTGAAGGAAATAAATCTATTCCCCATACAGCTGTATTAGGGATTGACTGTTAAGTACAAAAAGTTTTATTTGAAATCAAGAAAACGTGTGATCATGTGTATTTTTTTTATCCCCTGTGATGAAACGAGTTAAATGGGTGGTCACAAGTAAGGCCAAAAATCTTAAACAAAGGTGTTAATAATCATACATGATACAACTCCTAATTCAGCCAAAGTATATTTGACCACTCAAAGAACTATAAATTACAATAAAATTTGTATTTCCAATTTTCTAGTACTTTTTCAATACAAAGAACAAAGAAATAATGTGTAATTTACTGTAAATATATGATGTAGTCCTGATTTTGCGTTTTAAAGACAGCAAGTGAAATATACAGCTGCCATCTTGAGTCCTTTAATGGTCCTGTTAATCTCATAACGGCCCTTTTAATTCGTAATGACCCTGTTTTCTCCTAATGGCCCTGTTGTAATGCAAACTTGTTTGTTGACAATCCAACACCCATGACCAGTAAAGACGTGTAGCGTTGTTCGACAATTAACAAAGTATTTTGCTCAAACCGGTTGTAGGGGCCGTCTTGAACTTACTTTGAGGTATGAGCACAGCTGATTGTTGAAGGCCTCATGGTGACTTACGGAGAACAACAATAAAATGTTGTTCCTTTGGTTGTTTTTTATCATGTATTTGTAAAACCTTTTTCTCATGTGCATTTACTTCATATCTTAAGTTTTAGATTTATTCTCCGCAAGGTCTTACACTTTGCCCTTTCCAAGCAACACTCTAGTATACTGTCCACTGAATGTTTAATAACCTCTCATCGTGATACAGTTTGGTTAATAAATGCAATATTTCAGAGCTTTGAGACTTTTTCCTGTGCCTATGTCATTTGCTACTTTCAATTTTTGTATTTATGCCTAATTTGTTGACCAAATGTTTTAAGGAAACAATTCAAGGACCATTGTCGCCAAGTTAGGTTGTTGATTATCCAATTAGTTTCAGAGAGAATACAGGATATGTTCCTGTACCGTCCTATATGGAAGAGATGGAAACTTGAAGACACATTGTGACGAAGTTCAGTTCTAATTTTGTCAAATGTTTGAATGAGTTTTCGATTTGGTAAAGACATTTAGTGTCAAAAGGATGGCCTTTGGTAATCATATTGTATCAGTCTTAAGGACTAATACATTGCTGCAGGTGGTTCGTCGAAGATTACCATTAGAATGCCCATTATATTAGTTAAATTTTTCCATAGAGTGCCTGCAGAGGTAAAATAAGCAAAAATCAATACTAATGGCATTTAGTGTTTGAAAGAGGACCATCCAAAGACCATTATCACGTGATTTGATCCTTACAGTTTCTGAGAAAACCATTGAATGGGTTTTCCATAGACCCAAGCATCTGACATGAAACGATTATTGATGTCAATAAAATTATATTGAAATTTCACTTTTAATGTTTGAGTTGCTGGATTCATGGCAAAGTATTTTCGAAGTGAGAAATTCCTTTAAATTGCTGAAAATAGAATTAGTTGTGTGCTGATTGGACGTTTTACTTAGGATTTAGACATATAAATGGTTAAATCTGTTGACTTTATTATTAAACTACCCAACTTTCGAAATGGAAAACTTTTATGAAATAGAAATAAACGTCAACGCACCGTTCAATCTATAGCTAAAACGCACAACTCTTCATTCAGTTGGCATGCAATGTCCCGTTCAATGTCAACGAAAGCAAAATACAATTTTTTTTCATATTACACAATATTTCTCAAATTTTGATAGATGTTAGGAGAAGTGTTTAGTTTTTGATCACGTACACGCAGGATCCTTCCTTGCATATACGCTAACAAACATAATATACTTCTTATTTGATTTGAAAATTTGAAAACATTGATGCGTTCATGGTATTAAATCAAACAAAACTGTGATACTGTACAACTTGTATATACAATATTTAATACATTGGCAAAGAAAACATATCCCTATCACCACTTTTTAGCTATATATAGGGCTGTAAATTAAAGATATTTACACCAACTCTCATATCCTATCCTCTACTTATAGTGTTTAAACGCACAACTTCCGGAATTACAGTACAAGTAGAGTCATATGGTGATAAATGTCCCTGTCGGACATGTCCCAAACCCAAAATCTGACAATTTTATGAGGGGTCATAAAATTGTCCTTCTGCTTCACTGATTTTAATTGGGTTACAGGTAATCAGTTTTATTACTTGTTTTTAAAATTATTTTATATATTTAATTTGAAAACAGATAATAATTATTAAAAAAATTTTTTTTTAAATATTCATAAGTTTTTTTTTACTCATGACACAAATCATGATTCTTCATACCAATTTAAATCTCATAAAATTTTATGCAATTATTATATAAGAAATTTCTTACTTTTTAACAATTTTTTAATGGATTATGATTTCCAGATACTTGTTTTATTATATGTATTTTAATTTATTTGTATCAAAAAATTATAAACTTTATTTATATAGAAAATAGCAATATTCATTTGAAATTTCTAAATTGATCAGGTGTGTATTTTAATTTTCTAATTATTTTTTGAAAAGATGAAATACAAAATCAACTAAATGCAAAACTTATCAAATTATTGATTAATTTTAATATTTAATAATTAATAAGATTTTAATTCTTTTCTATTCATTATAATAAAAAAATGCACTTAAAATTTATTAAACTGATTATGGCCTTCCACAGGTAAGGGATTATCATTGACTTATCACTTAATCACTACACCAGTCAGGTACATTAATTATTTCATGACCCATGTTTTATGGCCCTTAAGCCTCATTAACAGCAAGGGATTAGACTGACTGGGACATCTGTCGGACATGTCTGACATCATGTCTGATTGAGACATCTATCATCATATGTCTCTGCCTGTACTCACGTGCCTGTACTTTAACTGTACGTGGGTTAGACACAGTGAACTACCTTAATGCCATCAGTATGATACATGTCGTGTTTGACATATTATGGCTGATTTCATCATATTATTTAATAATATATGGTTGTACTCTTCTCTGTCATGTCTGTGAAAGAGTTAGTGTGCAAATATGGTCTTCGCACTGATATATAACTGGAAATATTTTAAACGATAATTATCGTTCATCAAGGAATTATGTGAGGTTGAATTGGCATTGCAAGAGCACAAAATGTGTAAAAATATTTCTATTCTTTTTTTAAATTGATGTATAAATATTGTCTTTGCAATGATATATCTGAAAATATTTTAAGTAATAATTAATTATGTGAGGTTGAATGGGCATGGCAAGAGCACAAATTGTGTAAAAACATTCTATTCCATATTTTTTAAACTTTGCACAATTACGAGTTTGTAGCTGTTTCTAATTTTCCCTAATATATATACATACCTTGCCATTTCTTACGACTGGTCTCTGATATTTCATTCTTGAAGTAAACCCAACAGGCCATACAGAAACTTTCATGGTGTATCTCATCTACAATGTAAACAACATCGAAATGGTATATAAAATTGTTTTCGTACGACTGTTTTTGACAAATTATATTTTCTTGTTACAGAACACTCAACATTCCATTCAAAAATACTGAAATATAGACCCGATATAAATGAGTTTCAAGGATTATTTACACCAGATATATCCCAGTGAGCACTACTGATACATCTACTTCAGCTTCGTACTTAGATCTTTTAAAACACATTGACGAACATGAACGTTTTAAATCTAAGCTATATGACAAACGTGTTGATTTTAACTTCCCAATTGTGAACTTTCCTTTTCTGAACAGCAATATACCTAGCTCTCTAGCCTATTGAGTGTACATTTCACAGTTGATTCGTTACTGTCGATCACGTAGTTTATACAGTGAATTTTGAATAGATCAAAAACACTGTCCAAAGAGTTGCTTAGTCCGGGATTTGTTCACCCTTTGTTACTTTCATCCCTTCAGAAATTCTATGGCCGTCACCATGACATCATTGACAGATATGGCGTGTCTGTGTCCAAAATAAAAACGGACATTTTCAGCTAGATTCCATGTCTTCACGGATTTGAAATAACCAGTTTTGACTCAACCCTGGATTGACTCACTGATAGTGTGACGGGTGCCGCTAGCGGAGCACCTGATGTCACTCCCGATTTTCATGAGAGTTCACACTTTGAGTGCCTTAGTTATTAATGTCGTCTTTTTATTACTGTGCATTTGTACATGTTTATAAAACAAAATATGTGTTGCGAAACAGCTCTCAAGGCCAATAACGAAATAACGAGATACATGAGCATGTGAGCTGTTAAAAGGGATGAATTTAAAATCTAAAATATGACCTAAAGTACGGAAACACATGGCAAAATAAAAGAGTAGAAACAATAAAAAGGTCGACCGATATATTTCGACAAATATGTCATCTACGAGTGGGTCGTGAAAGAATGAAGTAGTAGTTAAAAAATAATATATTGTTTACAGGTAAAACATCTTTGACATTGCGTGTACAGTCTATCTATCCTGACATTGTGCAACGCCCTTCGTGGCAACTTTATAACAGCCATGTGTTTTTTGTGTTTTAGGTCATATTTTAGATTTTAAATTCATCCCTTTTAAATAATTTTCTGTCCAGAAAAAAAAAAACCATAACCCCCCTTCAAGTTAAATGGTCGGTCCCTAACATGGTTACAGGTAATTACATGTTTGATAATTGGGGTAATAAACAGGTATGCTGTTGGACACCCAGATATTAAAGAACAATATATTTACCTGTACAATAATTTCTAAAGCAGTCTGCTTCGGTAGAAAATAAAGTGTGGATACTATATATGGTCAGGATTTCGCATTGCATCTTTTCATACATTTTCAAACAATCAATATTTGTTTAAGCTGGGACGAATATAATATCCCAGGTTTAAGATATAGGTATGATTAAAATATTTAAACAATACATGGAAAAGTATATAATACACTTTAATCGCACAAATTATTAATCTAGACGACCGTTTGCTTCACATTGATAAAGAATGTACACGATGACAACTGCAGGTCGCCGTTATTTGGTATTTTTGATGTAATTAGACAGCTCTTAACATCTGTATCGAGATGACGACAAAATGGCGACCGGTAGATCGTAGTTGGTCACACTGAAATATCGATCTCATGGACTTATCCTTTGGAATAAAACATTAATA
>MJUU01012005.1:38389-48516 GCA_002080025.1 Modiolus philippinarum | reverse complement strand
CATGTCTTCACGGATTTGAAATAACCAGTTTTGACTCAACCCTGGATTGACTCACTGATAGTGTGACGGGTGCCGCTAGCGGAGCAGGACATGCTTACCCTTTTGGAGCACCTGATGTCACTCCCGATTTTCATGAGAGTTCACACTTTGAGTGCCTTAGTTATTAATGTCGTCTTTTTATTACTGTACATTGTACATGTATATAAAACAAAATATGTGTTGCGAAACAGCTCTCAAGGCCAATAACGAAATAACGAGATACATGAGCATGTGAGCTGTTAAAAGGGATGAATTTAAAACCTAAAATATGACCTAAAGCAGAAAAAACACATAGCAAAATAAAAGAGTATAGAAACAATAAAAAGGTCGACCGATATATTTCGACAAATATGTCATCTACGAGTGGGTCGTGAAGAATGAAGTAGTAGTTAAAAAATAATTTATTGTTTACAGGTAAAACATCTTTGACATTGCGTGTACAGTCTATCTATCCTGACATTGTGCAACGCCCTTCGTGGCAACTTTATAACAGCCATGTTTTTTTTGTGTTTTAGGTCATATTTTAGATTTTAAATTCATCCCTTTTAAATAATTTTCTGTCCAGAAAAAAAAAAAACCATAACCCCCCTTCAAGTTAAATGGTCGGTCCCTAACATGGTTACAGGTAATTACATGTTTGATAATTGGGGTAATAAACAGGTATGCTGTTGGACACCCAGATATTAAAGAACAATATATTTACCTGTACAATAATTTCTAAAGCAGTCTGCTTCCGTAGAAAATAAAGTGTGAATACTATATATGGTCAGGATTTCGCATTGCATCTTTTCATACATTTTCAAACAATCAATATTTGTTTAAGCTGGGACGAATATAATATCCCAGGTTTAAGATATAAGTATGATTAAAATATTTAAACAATACATGGAAAAGTATATAATACACTTTAATCGCACAAATTATTAATCTAGACGACCGTTTGCTTCACATTGATAAAGAATGTACACGATGACAACTGCAGGTCGCCGTTATTTGGTATTTTTGATGTAATTAGACAGCTCTTAACATCTGTATCGAGATGACGACAAAATGGCGACCGGTAGATCGTAGTTGGTCACACTGAAATATCGATCTCATGGACTTATCCTTTGGAATAAAACATTAATATACATGTAAACGTGCTCATTTATACAAAAGGAAAATAATATCAATTTTTTATTTTTTTGCGAATTTTCCCTTTAACAGCTCACATGCTCATGTATCTCATTGTACATGTAGCTGTCTCACGTCCTTGTTTTGTCTTTGTTTTTCTATGTTGCCGTTTTTGCCATGTCTTTGGACTTCAACTTTTGTAGTCATCGGTTCCCTTGATCCTTCGGTATTCTACTGCCGTTGTTCACTTTCTGTGCGTTGGGTTTCAGAAACCCAAATAGGGGGTATGATATACTTATGAATTTCTGGTATTTGCACTAATTTCGGGGATTTCAAACGTGTTTTATTCGTTATTTTTTATCTGACAGATCCATTCTAACGTATCCACAAAAGAGGACAATTCATTAGGCTGGGGGAGGGGGGTCAACCATATGTTAGCAACATTCAGTAGATAAGATGCCTATATCTGAACTTAGATATTGTTCATTTTTAAAAGTATTTGTATTTTAACATATTGACAAACAAAATGATACGATTGGCAATTAATGTTGTTGGGTCATCACAATCTAGCTGTCGCCATATTGTCTGGTGTGTGGTGTAGAATTAGTGAACATGACGATTTTCAAATCGATTTTGACGAGATAAGATCTTTATCTTAAGTGAAAAGAATTACACCGACGAATAGCCTATATTATCTTTTTTCACCATATAGTTGTACAAAATAGAAAAGTGTATTAGTTCTCTCACAATTCAGCTCTAAAAAGGGGATACTTCACTGAAAATTCGACATTTACAATGCCTTGAATAGGGAATACTTATGAAAATATTTGAAATTTTAGAATCAATTTTGACGAGACTAAACTTCTTCCGATTCTCATAAAAATTATACCGAAAGAGAGAGAAATTTATGTAGAATAAACACATAGTTGTACATTTTAAAGAACGCAATTTTAAGCCTGGTATTTTCTATTTTTTACAAGCTATCGTTATATTTCTGTGTACAAGATATGACAATCCACAGGTAGCCACTTTAGTCACGTGAATGATCGATGACGCTAATAGTTTAATATGATTCCTGCGTTTGAAGGTGTTAACGGGACTCCATCGCAATATTTCCCCAAAGGCTGTCAAAAGGGGTTGAACAACAATTCCGATACCCTCAGCCATGCTGGTACTTTCAATACCAGCCGATTCTTGGATTTCAGTAAAAAAGAATAATGGCAGACGATTTTTTTTTTGTCCATTACTTACTAACAAAAATTAAATCGGGCGAATTTTGTCATTTATCTTTTAACTCAAAATATTTTTTTGCCCATAATTTGCCACTAGAGAATATGATAAAATGCACTACTTCATAACATATTCATGATTTGATGTAAAATTGTATCTGTTGAAATCGACATATGAAGAAACTAAATTCGCAGCAACTTTGGTATTTTGTACTAGTTATAAAGACGTATAACACACACACATATTTAGATGCCACCTCTTGGGTCGTTTAGTTGAAAATAATCTTTATATACATTGTAGTACACAAACGTGACTTTGGTACTGAATATCTATCTCGCATAAAAATACAATATCTTTTTCATAAACCTTACCTCCTCAAATAATCTTAAATCGTAGGTGTTGTCATCATCCGCAAAATAAAACACCCCTGGTGTTGTCTGTGGGTCTATATTACGTCGGATCCACAGAAGTGCAAGGTTTCTCTGGTGAATACCTTTTAGGGAAGTACTGACGTTTGGGTATTTAGAGGCAAATAGATATGTGTGAGGTACTTTCGACCTTGTCAATAGATTTTGAATAAAATCGTATGTATTGTTACCATCTTCAATTACTATCCAATGAATTTTATTCACATTCCTCAAAGTGTTTGAAAGCTGTGTCATATCAGCAAGCTGTGTCAAACGTTTGTAAGTTGGCGTAATAATGAAAATGGTTGGAACTAGGGGTTTTTCAGAAGGAGCTAAAACCTGTCGTTGATGGTAAGCTACTCCTTGCACCGTTGGAAACCAGCTTTCTGGAAAACCAATATCAAAAGGATGAAAGCGTCAAGTTTAATTAACAAAAACGATAAGCAGTGTATACTCATACATTTAGAATATTGTACTAATTTGCTCATATGTATATGTCCTTTTTAGCATAATTGTGATATAACTGAATTTGTGATTTATTGCCATGTGTATTATATTGACATTGATAGTTTCCAGTATATATGTTGGCGTGGTTAAATAGGCTTGTATTTGGTATGTTGTACTAATTTGTGCATATGTTGATGCCTTTTTAGCATAATTGTGATATTATTGTGATTTATTGCCATGTGTATTATATTTACATTGATAGTTTCCAGTAGATATTTCGGTGTGGTGAAATATTCTTGCATTTAGAATATTGTACTAATTTGAGCATATGTTGATGTCTTTATTTAGCATTACTGTGATACAATTGAATTTGTGATTTATTGCCATGTGTATGATATTGACAGTGATAGTTTCCAGTAGATATGGCGTGAAGAAATATGATTGTTTTTGGCATGTTGTACTAATTTGTTCATATGTTGATATGTAATTGAAGAAAAAGAAACGACAGGCATGTCCTGGTTGTCAAAATAGACGGGTACAAGTTTTTGAATATCCGGATCTCGAAAAATGCCTGCAATATCGATAAGGTCAGTTCCTTTACTAATATATTTAATCTTCAAAAATTGTTTAACGTGTTCAACTGGCTTGTCTATTCTCGGATAAAGTCTATGAAAACAGAAGGCATCAATAATTTTCGAACATTCATAGATCGGACTATTTACAGACATAGTATCACACTCCAAAAAGAGTTTATAAAGTTACAGGAATTGAACAAAGTTTAGTGAGTGGGCCATGCCGCCCATGGTTTTTGAAAATAGCATTTTTACGAAATTTTTACGTTTTGGCGTAATGATAAAAATGGTTGGAACTAGGGTTTTGATTTTCCGAGTACTTTCTCATCATTTGCATTTTCAGAAGGAGCTAAAACCTGTCGTTGATGGTAGGCTACTCCTTGCACCGTTGAAAACCGGCTTTCTGGAAAACCAATATAACAAAAGGATAAAAGCGTCCAGTTTAATTGACAAAAACGATATAATTGTATTTGTGATTTATTGCCAGGTGTATTATAGCAATATTGATAGTTTCCAATTGATATGTGGACGTGGTGAAAAATGCTTGTATTTGGCATATTGTACTAATTTGTGCATGTGTTGATGTCTTTTTTTTGCATAACTGTGATATAAGTGAATTTGTGATTTACTGTCAGGTGTATGATATTTACAACAGTGATATTTCCAGTGGATATGGCGTGGTAAAATATGCTTGTATTTTGCAAATTGTTCTTAATTATGCGTATGTTGAAGTCTTTTTTAGCATTACTGTGATGTAATTTAATTTGTGATTTATTCCCAGGTGTATTATATTTGCTGTGATAGTTTCCAATAGGTATGTTGGCATCGTGAAATATGCTTGGTGCAATATGCTTGTATTCAGCATATTGTACTAAATTGTCGTGTCTTGATATCTTTTTTAGCGTAATTGTGATATAATTGAATTTGTGATTTGTTGTCAGGTGTATTATATTTGCAGTAATAGTTTCCAGTAGATATCTTGGCATAGTGAAATATGCTTGGTGAAATATGCTTGTATTCAGCATATTGTACTTATTTGTGCATATGTTGATGTTTTTTTAGCATACCATTGATATTATTTAATTGTGATTTATTGCCAGGTGTATTATATTTACAGTGACATTTTCCAATAGATATGTTGGCATGGTGAAATATGCTTTCTGAAATACGCTTGTATTTAGCATATTGTACTTAATTTTGCAAATGTTGATGTCTTTTTAGCATAATAGTGATATAATTGAATTTGTGATTTGTTGCAAGGTGTATTATATTTACATTGATAGTTTCCAGTAGATATGTTGGCGTGTTGAAATATGTTTGTATCTGGCATGTTGTACTAATTTTTGCATATGTTGATGTCCTTTTTAGCATTATTGTAATATAATTGAATCTGTGATTTATTGGCAGGTGTATTATATTTGCAGTGATAGTTTCCAGTAGATATGTTGACATGGTGAAATATGCTTGTATTCAGAATATTGTACTAATTTGTGCATATATTGATGTTTTTAGCATGATTGTGATATAATTGAATTTGTGATTTATTGATATGTGTATTGTATATGCGGTGATAGTTTCCAGTAGATACGTTGACATGGTGAAATATGCTTGTATTTTGCATATTCTACTAAATGGTGCATATGATAATAAATGAAATAAAAGAGACAACAGGAAACACCTACAATGGCTAAAAATTATAATTACATGCCACAATCTGCTAGGGAACTACACGGGAAAAACACAAATTAGACAAAAGACAAACGTAAACAACAATAGGAATTCGGGACAGCCGGACTTGGTACCGGCACTAGCAAAAGCCAGGCGTAGGGTTAAACCGGTTTATGGGTACCAAAACCTCCCCTTTATCTGTCCTGTTTTCCTATAATTAAGTAAACATACGAATAAAACCCAATACAGGTAGACCACTAACTCCATGACCACAATCTTGAAAGGAGAGAATATGACGATACGTAATTTTGAAAGATGGGTCAAGGGGTGCTCGCCGCTAAACTGCCGGCTAGCTAAAGGAGCCTAGTCTGCTGGTAAAACACTGCCGCACTGCGGAAGAAAAAACAAACTCAAAACTTCCCGCAGGATTTGGTCAAGAATCATCATATATTTCAGTAGGCATCGACAGTTAAAATTTTCAGGTCACTAGATCTCAAAGCTAATTTAACGGATGCAAGCAGAGTATCTTGTCAATATTCCCTATTACGTAAAGAATGTAAGTTACGTCCCAGCTTTTCTGGATTTTTAATCCGTTTCTGGCATTTTATAACAACATCGCCGTAAAAACGAAGATAAGAAATGCCCTTAGTAATAAGCTGTTTGCGAGGAACGCCATATTTAGAAATTAAATATTCATATCTGGTATAAAACTTCTTAAAGGTATTCAACAACTTATGAAATCTGTAACCCTGTTGTAAAAGTTTGGCTGTGATAGTAAGGTTACATTCATTAAAATCGTCAAGAGTAGAACAAATACGTGCGAATCGTACTAGTTGAGAAATGTACACCCCGTATGATGGAGCTTGTGGGATGTCGCCGTCAAGAAATGGGAAATTAGTTATAGTGAAATAAAAATCATCCTTTTTATCATATATTTTAGTTTTTATTTTATCAGCGTCAATAATGATGGTTAGATCTAGAAAAGGGCAGTATTTGGAATCATTGTTAGCTTTATTTAATTTCAGTTCTTGTGGGTAAATAGTGTCTACATAATCTAAAAACTTGGGATTGTCAATAGTAAGGATATCGTCAATATACCTGCTGTTATCATTGAAAATAGAAATAAGATTATCACCGTTTGGTATGGTTCCATTTTGAAGTTTTTTCATGAAGTCTCTTTCGTAACAGAACAGAAAAAGATCTGCAATGAGAGGTGCACAATTTGTACCCATGGGAATATCTATGACCTTTTGATAAATAGTGTTGCCAAAACGAACAAAAATGTTGTCCAGCAAAAGATGAGTGCATTTATCATATCATCACATGTCCAGGAACAATAATTATTGTATATAATATTAGAGAAGAATCCTTGCTTTTTGTTAGAACAAATGAACTGCAGACCAGAAAATTTAAAAGACCATTGAATAAGTTGTCACAGTTTGATTTAATCAGCTTATGTGGAAGGGTAGCATAAAGTGTGGAAAAATCATAACTGTCGGTAGATGAGACTGGTCTTTGAATAGATTGTAGTTTATCCCAAACTTCAATTGAATTTTTTACACTCCAAAAGGAATTTTCACCAGAGTTTTGATAAGATTTTAACAGTATTTAATAAGCAATTCCTTTATACAAGTAAGTGAACTACTTAAATGGATGCATAAATTAATAGTAGAACACTTACTAGAAGCCGAAATATAACGATGTTTGAAGGGATTTTTGTGAAGCTTGGGAATCCAGTACATGGTATGCACGGTGTTTTCTTTAGGTGGAACTTTAAGCATATCTGTATCCTTATAATGTTGTTTTGTTAACGTTTTTTGTCCCAAGTGGTACGTCTGAAAGTTGTTGACTTGTCCAGTTCGTATTGTTGGACATCGATATAATATCTCTTTCAAACGATAGCAACGTTGTTGGAGGCCTTGTCAACAGGTACAAACACAAATTTATGACCAAGTTCCTTCAATTTTGACTTTATTCTTTTTACAGACAGCTTAAGAGGTGACTCGATATAATTATCTTTATAAAAATCTATTCTGTTGGTGACCTTTGTTATAATTTTATCTGTAAACAAATTCAGAGCATGTTTGTCTGCACTTTCTTGTTTGCACCATTTTTTACAATAATTAGTAACTGCATCTTTAATTATATCAAAACAAGCTTGTCAGTTTATTTTAGAAGGTGGGCAATATTAAGGCCCTTTTCCAAAGAATTGTCGAACTTCTTTATCTTCAATGATGTTTAGATTCCCCGTTAATATATGTCCGCAAGGGTCATAGCGATATGGCGAAGTGGAAAATTCTCAGCTGCTAGGGTAGTTTTTCTCGAAATCAGCATCACAGGTAATAGAAGAGTAATTGAAAAAAATGTTTCTAGTAGGTTTTTTATAAGAAAAAGAAACGGCATGCATGTCCTGGTTGTCAAAATAGACGGGTACAAGTTTTTGAATATCCGGGTCTCGAAAAATGCCTGCAATATCGATAAGGTCTATATTTAATCTTCAAAAATTGTTTAACGTGTTCATCTGGCTTGTCTATTCTCGGATAAAGTCTATGAAATCAGAACATTCATAGATCGGACTATTTACAGACATAGTATCACATTCCAAAGAGATTTTATAAAGTTGTGTTACAGGAATTGAACAAAGTTTAATGAAAAAGCCATGCCGCCCATTGATTTTGAAAAAAGTTTATAGATCTTTCATATTTACGAAGTTTTTACGTTTGCTTTTAATATTGTAATTCACTCTTCGACCGTGTGACCTGCGATGGCGTTATTTCGGAGAAGAAATATCCATGATGTCAACAGAAGCGCACTGAGAAATGTTTCCCTGACCCCTGATGCTGTCATTTAACCCTAGTGGATAAGCTGTCCGTAGTTTTTTATCCAAGACAGTTCACATTCTCTTCTGGATCTTACAAATTATCTCTTTGATTGATCAGGGGATTTTTCTACAATTTCCAAAGGTTGAATTTTAATATATTTTTTATCATGATTATAGATTGCACAGTGTTGGTATATATAGGATCTAAAATTTTTAGCAAATCGAATACGATACAAATGCTCCTAGATACGTCGGTGTAACGGACGACCAGTTTCGCCAATGTACAGCCTGGCTTACTTCAGGAAATCAAATATACCAGGCATATGTCCTTTTAGCATAATTGTGATTTAATTGAATTTGTGATTTATTGGCATGTGTCTTATATTAATACTTATAGTTTCCAATTGATATGTGGGCGTGGTTAAAAATGCTTGTTTTGGCATATTGTACTTATTTGTGCATATGTTGAGGTCTTTTTTTAGCATAACTGTGATATAATTGAATTTGTCCTTAATTACCAGGTGTATTATATTTACAGTGATAGTTTCCAGTAGATGTGTTGGCATAGTGTATTATGCTTGTATTTAGCATATTGTTCTAATTTGCGCATATGTTACTTTTTGGCATAACTGTTATATCGTTGGGTTAATGCCATAACCAAGTAACTAAATTTTTAGGAAATTCAAGTTTTGTGTTCAGAACGTTTCCTAAATCACCCTTCACAATCCCACAAATTTTTAGGCTTATATCAATATCAGAAGTATTTTAATTACCAAAACATCAATGAATTATCTTATTAAAATAAAATTGTTGCCGGCCTCATTCCAATATCTTCAGATAACTTACTGAGCAAAATGTAATAATTATAGGTTTCATTATGAGTGAGGCTTGTATATCGCTTGTTATCAAATCGAGCTATTTTTAATTACACAATAATAATTAACGAGCTTCAGCGAGTTAATTATTATTTGTAATTTGATAACAATCGATATACAAGCCTCCTATTTCTCTTATGATAAAATTCATCTGTAAACCATTCTGTCGTGTTCTCCTAATTATGTTAAGTTGGGAGAATTTAGTTTGTTGAGTTTGTGAATACATTGATGATTGATTTTGTACTTTAACTTATCCTTATAATGAATGCAAAGTCTAACATTAATTTTCCCCGTATACAAAGTAGAAACTATAAACAACGATAAGTGTTGTAGATGTAGGAACTATGTTGCATTATACGCACATGTACACAACAATCAATAGCAATGACAAGTATATGATTCCTCACTGGTGACAAACCTGGGTGAAAGCTCGGTTGAATTGTAATTACAGTTTTTAACAAGATTACAGTAATAAAATTAATTTCTGCTTGTCAGTTGAGTGAAAATGTTACGAATTATTTGTAAATAAATGTAGGGGTAAATTTCTCTGTCTCTGTGGTAACTGATTCTGATGTCGATTTCCACGCGTCAATAATCCCAATACGCATTACATCATAACATCAACACAGAACACAGGAAGGAAACTTATTTTTAGCAATAAAAAATATATTTCCAAGTGGCCAAAATAAATTCAACTGTTTTGGGAGAATGAATTAATAGGTGTCTACACACGAAGCTCACTTTTTTTCATTTCTTCTTCTTTCCAATGAAATAAAAAAAATAATGCAGACGACATAATGCAATTAGCACGGAATTGCCATGACGTTGGATTGACCTGATGTGTGACCTCTGGAACAACCAATTAAAATACAGCTGAAAAGTTATCTAATCGTATGAAAGGCCAATGAAATGATAGCATAAAAGTTATCACTAAGTGATACGAAAAATTATCTTA